>JASDQU010100334.1:678603-716790 GCA_032191745.1 Picea mariana
CTTTACATCAAACAAACCTGGGTCCATTACCCAAACCTTTGTGCTACCGAGCTTTCTTCAAGGGTTGACATCAATGACAACCAACCTTAATCAACAATCTCCCCCTTTGGCATTGATGGAAACACTCTGATGCAATACTGAAATCATATCGCTCATGCTCCCCGTGGAACCATGTCTCTATCCTCTGCATCTATGTGACCATTTCTCCCCCGGGAACCATGCCTATGTCCTATGCATCTGATCAATCTCTCCCTATTTGTCATCAATGGAAAATGTATCTTTCCATCAGGGGTTTCTCCCCCTGACTGAACTATCCTCTTTAAGGTGCTTCCTCTTGTACATATAAGACATATAAGATAAGCATTCAAAAGTAATCATTTTGGACTAGAAATAACTCTGAGTCTTTGGAGAAGATAGTCAAAGGATTTCTGTGCAAGTGGTTTTGTAAAGATGTCTGCAACTTGTTCTTTTGTGCCCAAATACTCAAATCTGATGTTCTTTTCTACAACCTGTTCCCGTAAAAACTGATACTTGATTGGACTGTGCTTTTCCTTGGAGTACATCACTGGTTTCTTTGAGATACTGATGGCACTTGTATTATCACAATAGATTGGAATGGGCTCATCATACTCAAGCTATGTATCTATCAGAGTTTTTTTCATAAAAACAACCTGTGTACAACATGTTGATGTTGCAATATACTCTGCCTCGGTTGTAGATAAAGATACTGATGATTTTTTCTTGCTTAGCCATGATACTAAACACTCACCTAAGTAGAACGTTGCTCTAGTGGTGCTTCTTCGGTCATCAATACAACCTTCTCAATCTGCATATGTGTAGGTAATAAGTGATAGATCCTTTTCTTTTGGATACCATAATCCCAACTCTTATGTTCCTTTGAGATATCTAAAAATCATCTTCACTGTTAATACATGTGATTCCTTTGGTGCTCCTTGAAATTGTGCCACCAGTATAACTACCTGCATTACGTCTGTTCTGGATGTTGTCACATATATTAGGCTACCAATCATTGACTTGTATTGCCTCTGATCTGTAGACTTTGAATCATCATCTTTTCTTAACTTGCAATTGGTTTGCATGGGAGTGATAACTAGTTTGCAATCTTCTATTCTGACCCTCTTTAGAATTTCTTTGATATAGTTAATTTCAAAAATAAAAATTCCTTGGTGGCTTTGACGTATCTAAAGTCCTAGAAAGAAGGATAGTTCTCCAAGTAATGGCATTTCAAATTCATTATTCATATCCTTTGCAAATTTCTGGCTTAACCTGTCATCATCACTACCAAAAATAATATCATCAACATAAACTTCAATTAATAAAATACTATATTGACTTACCTTGATGTAGAGGTTGTTGTCTACACTTCCTTTTATGAACCCTGCCTACTGTAGATATTTATCTAGTCTAGAGTACCATGCTCTAGGAGCATGTTTTAGACCATACAAGGCCTTCTTTAATTTACACACATAATCTATGTTCTCTGACAACTAAAATCCTTCTAGTTGTTCAATGTAAACTTCTTCTTCAAGTTCCCCATTCAAAAAAGTTTATTTTACATCCATCTAATACACTTTAATATTTTTGGGGCATGCATAAGCTAAAAGCAATCAGATTGCTTCCATACTAGAAACTGGGGAAAATGTCTCTTCAAATCCAATTTCTTCAACCTGTGCATATCCTTTACATACTAATCTAGCTTTGTTCCTTGTAACCTACCCATCTTCATTCAATTTATTCTTGTATAACCACTTTGTGTCGATCGCATTCTTATCATTTGATCTTGTAACCAATTCCCAAGTATAATATTTCTCTATTTGATCCAATTATTCATCCGTGTCCTTATTCCAAAATTCATCTTTGATGGCCTCTTCAAAACAGGTTGTTTCAATCGTAGATGAGAGTGCTAGGTGCATTTGTTCTAGTGAATGAATTCTTCTTCTAGTCTCAACTCCTGCATCTTTGTTTTCGATAATCTGATATGAAGGATGATTCTTTTGTACTCGTCTGCTAGGTGTCTTTGGAGGCACTTGCTAAACTTTATCTTTTGCTTCTGTCGGATCTTCTTCATCTTCCCCTTCTACTTCATTTTCATCTTCTACTTCTTTTTCATAAAGTTGTTCCATTGATTCATTTTCTTCTTCCTTTAATTCTTGTCTACCTGTTTCATAAATTGTTACGTTGATGTTTTCCACAACTTTGTTCAATCTCATGTTGTAACACTTGTATGATTTCCTTGTACTTGAGTAACCAACAAGTACTCATTTTTCCACACAAGAGTCAAACTTTCCCATTCTTCCATCTTCTCTTTTGATGTAGCATTTGCTCCCAAAAACTTTGAAGTGCTTCACATTTGTTGGTCTTCCTTTCCATAGCTCATAGGGAGTTTTTTCAATGTTGTTTCTGAGCATTACTCTGTTTTGAATTTGAATTGTTGTATGCACTGCATGTGTCCAAAAAATATATGTCAATTTAGAATCCATTAGCATTGTTCGATCCATTTCTTGTATTGTATTGTTCTTTCTTTCAACAACTCCATTTTTTTTAGGTGTCCTAGCAACATAGAATTGCCTTTTTATTCCATGACTGCTGTAGTAGTCCATAAATTCCTTTGAAGTGAACTCTCCTCATTATCAGATCTCAAGCATTTGATTTTTGAATCCATTTAATTTTCAACCATTTCCTTGTACATCTTGAAGTTTTCAAAAGCTTCTGACTTATTCTTGAGAAAGAAAACTGCAGTCATTCTTGTATAATCATCAACTAATAACATAAATTATTTCTAACCTTTTAAAACCTTTGTTGTAATTGGTCCAACTAGATCAATATGCACAATTTCCAGTGGTCTTGTCATTGAATATTCCTTTGATTTGAATTTGGTCTTTGTTTTCTTTCCTTGTTGACAATGCTTGCATAAAGTGTTGGTTGGTTTCGTGATTTGGGGCATTTCTCTGACTAATTCTCTTTTGTTGACTTTGACAAGGTTATCAAAATGTATGTGACTCATTCTTCTGTGCCATAGCCAACTTTCATCTTCCTTTCCTAGACAACACTTTTCATTTCCAATTTCACTTAACATATATATATATTGCTTGAAGTTCTCGCAGTTATAGCAATCAATTTTCCTGAACCTTCTTTTCTTATCTCGCACTTTTGTGAATCGAAAGTAACTTTATAATCTTGGTCACACATTTGACTCACACTTAGAATATTATGTTTCATATCTTATGCTAGTAGAACATTTTTTTCCTTTGTATTCTTGTTCCCAATTCTGACTGTGCCTTTTCCAATGATTTTAGCCAAATCATCATTTCCGAAGGAGGCTAATCCATCTCTTTCCTTTCTTAAAGTAAGAAACTTGTCTCTATCATCTGTCATGTGTTTTGAACAGCCACTGTCAACATACCAACCACATTTCTTCTGCTTAGCTTGTAGAGAGAGTGTGTTTTTCATCATTGCTATATTGATTTTACTTTCTTATCCATGTCCTTTTCTGAGGTTCCTGTCTGTGACTATTGTTATTCTATTGCAGTTCTCTAGGAGGGACTGTCATTCTGCAATCTTTGGCCATGTGTCCAAAGTTGTTACATTTGTAACATTCCACTTCAGTGTTCAAAGATTCAAGCATTTTGTAACTTCTTCTCTATGTTTCACTAAGCCTTCCTGGATAACCCTTTTGTGTATGACTTTCAAAGTTGTTTATTTTCTTATTTTTATCTCTTCAATTCACAGCTTTATGTCCAAAATTATTACATGCATAACATAAACCAAAAAAGAAAGTTTGATACCTAGGAGTTGAATATCTTCTGAAATGAGGTACTCTTATTAATTCTTCTTCTTCCTGAGGCCTATATGTCGGTTGTTGATTCTGAAATATGAATCTTCTCAGTGGAGGAGTGTCCCTGTAATATTCCTTGTAGATCTTTCTATCCTCTTTGATTGTTTCTGTATAGCTTTTTGGATATGTTTCTTGCTCTATTGTTTTGGATCTTGATCCCTTTTCTGTTTGATTGTATCCAATTCCGTACTTGTCATGATGAGGCTTTTTACTTTTGATAATGTCATCCAAAAATTTTGAGTTGTTCTGCATATTTTTCTTTTAAAGATCATTTCTTAATGTGACAATCTATGCTTCTGAAATCCCAATGATCCTGTCTTTTTCTTCTAGTTGTTCTTTGAGTGCTTCTTCAATTCTTTTATATTCTTCTATTTGAACCTTCAAATTTGTGATCATTTGTTCTATTTCTTGAGTGTCTTCTTTCTTGTCTATTTCCTCTTATAGTTTCTTGTTTTTCTTATTTTCTCTTCTGATAACGTTTATGTCACACATAAATTCTTCTCGATAGTCAGCTTCTGCCTCTTCATATTCTTCTTTGGCTTCTTCATATTCTTCTTCAGCCTCTTCATATTCTTCTTCGGAGTCTTCTTTATCAGAGTCTTCTATTGCCATGAATAGAACTCTTTCTGTCTCACTTTCACTGGCTTCATCTTCATCTGATGATGAGATGTTTTCTTTGGTGCATAAGATTTTCTTGAAAGATTTCTTTGTGGTTCTTTTTCCTTTATATGTTTTCTTGATATTTGTGTAACCTTCATCATTTCTCTTTTTCTTATGAGAACATTTGTTAGCAAAATGACCAATACCATCAGAATTAAAACAAATCAAAGGAAGTGTACCTCTATACCTGTTGTTGGTTCCCTTGCTCAATCTTTTGACAAAGTTGGCCACTTCTTCGTATTCTTCCGAGACATCACTGCTATTGTTATGTTCTTTTTCTTTTTTCTTTCCCTTTTTCTTTGAATTTTTGGATGCTTTGAAGGTTGCTTCTTTTATATATGGATTTTCTTGTTCAGATCTCATTTCATATGCTGTGAAGATTCCATGTAATTCGTCCATGCTTATTGAGTTCATATCTACTATTTCTTCTAGTGCTTATATCTTAGGGTCAAATCGCATAGGAAGAGATCTTAGTGCCTTTTGAACAATTACATATTCTTTGATTTCTTCTCCCAATCCTATGATTGCATTTATTGTTTCATCAAATCGTAAAAAATAAGCTGCAATATTCTCATCTTCCTTCATCTTAAGTTGTTTGAACTGACCTCTATAAGTTTGAATCTTTATTGCTTTGACTTTTGAATCTCCTTCATAAATATTTCGAAGTTTGTCCCAAATATCTTTAGCGGATTCACAATGTGCAAATTTGGTGAATACTATTTCACTAAGACCATTCAGAAGTGCATTTGTGGCTTTGGAATTATTATGACCGAGCTTCACTACTTTGTCATTTATTGATGGAACTGCTGGTACTATGTATCCATCTACAATTGATTGCCAAATTTCAAATCCCTATGCTTGTATATATGTCTTCATCCTTATGCTCCAAAATGCATAATTTTTTCCATCAAACTGTGGTATTCCATTTTTATAAAAGTTGTTGCTCTCCATGATCTTCCTTTCAGTGGTTAAACTGATTTCTGAAGGAACCCGCTATGATACCAATTGTTGGATTACTGAGAGGGGGTGTGAATCAGTAATAGAGAAATTTAATCCTTTTTAACCATATAATGCAAGTCTTCTATTAGTGTAGCATTATCATCCAATAATTGCAGAGTAAATAAAAAATGAGCAAATGAGCAATCATACACATACACAGTGCACCAGGTTTTTTACATGGAAACCCAAAATGGGAGAAAACCACGGAATGTTTTTTCTTATATGTCTTGAAGAATTACATTCATTGGAAGCACCAAGTTCCTTTGTTTTCCAGTTGCAACTAGAAGGAGGCTTCAACCCCCTATTTTATCAGGCTACAACATGAGGGAAGCTCCAACTCCCTAATTCTCTGGCTACAACCAGAAGGAGGCTACAACCCCCTAAGTTCTTCGGCTACAACCGGAAGGTGTCTACAACCACCTATCCTTGTCCCATCCAACCTCCTTGAAATATAAATTCCAAATGTAGACAACCTGCCACTATCATTAAATCAACCACTGTCATTGTCAACCTGTACCAATAACCTGTAATAACCTGTACCAGTCAACCCGCACCAAACAACCTATACCAGTAACCTGTAACAACCTGTACCAATCAACCTACACAAAACAACATGTACCAATAACTTGAACCAACATGTACCATGCATCAACCATGCATCAACCTTGACTCATCAATATGTACCAACATCATCAACTATACACCTCATGTATGTTCCAACTTATCAACTATACACCTCATGTATGTGCCAACTCATCAACTGTACACCTCATGTATGTGCCAACTCATCAACTAATTGTCTCAACCATGTACCCAACATGTACCTCAACCATATACCAAAGACATACACCAATATAACCATCAAAGGCTATCTAACAATTCATCAATCTATCCATAAACCAAATACCATAAGCCCTTACATCAAACCATATGCCACAACCTCATTGTTATGTAGCCTCAAGCTAAACCAACAACTTCAACAACACATCACAACCAAAAGACCAATACTGATATGCCAAATACCAATTGTATCTCTCAACAAATCTGATATATGCAACAATACTAAACATCCAATACCATCTCAAGAACTAAACCCTAGCTCAAAAAACATACCTCAAACAAGATGTGCCATATCTCTCATAAATAGACCCCAACCATGTTGCTGCCGTGATTTTTATGCCGCGATTTTTCTGACACACTTTTTCTGTCGCATTTTTTCTACCGCACTTTTTCTCCCATGATTTTTCTGCCACGATTTTTCTATCGCACTTTTTATGCCACACTATTTCTACCGCGATTTTTTGGTCACACTTTTTCTGCCACACTTTCTTGTCTCACTTTTCCTATCGCACTTTTTCTGTCGCATTTTTATTGCCGCACTTTTTCTGTCGCACTTTTCCTGCCGCACTTTTTCTACTGCAATTTTTCTCTATCAATAATACTTGCCCAAATAACCTTTCACAAAAATAGATATTCAATGATATTCAAGTGTGATTAAATGAGAGAGCTTTGCCTCTTATTTATACTTTCATGTAGCATTACACTTTCCTTATTTTAGGGACTTATCGATTTACTTTATTATTTAAATAATTTCTTTTTCAAACACTTGACTTTTGGGGGCTTCTATATGACTCATGAGGGTTCTTCAACTTCATATGGCCATAACTTTCTAACCGTGAGGAGTTATGTGACATTCCACATACCACTAGAAAAGGCATGACAAGCACTATCCATCTAGGATAGTTTCACTGACAAATTCACTAACCTTCATATCATTGTTCCACAATTAAGCATGGGTTCTCTAACCATACTTCTAAGATAACTCAATCCTCAAAGAGTATTCTCGTGAGGGATTTCACCATAAGGGGACCACTTTGGAGTTCATCCATTTTCACTTATTATCAACCATGACAAGAAAATAATGATTCATCTTTACATCAAACAAACTTGGGTCCATTACCCAAACCTTTGTACTACCAGGCTTTCTTCAAGGGTTGACATCAATGACAACCAACCTTAATCAACAATCTCCCCCTTTGGCATTGATGGAAACACTCTGATGCAATACTAAAATCATATCACTCATGCTCCCCCTGGAACCATGCCTCTGTCCTCTGCATCTTTGTGACCATTTCTCCCCCTGGAACCATGCCTCTTTCCTCTACATCTGATAAATCTCTTCCCCTTTGTCATCAATGGCAAAGGTATATTTCCATCCGGGGTTGCTCCCCCTGACCAAACTGTCCTATTTATGGGGCTTCCTCGTGTACATCTAAGACATATAAGATAACCATTCAAAAGCATTCATTTTGAAGTAGAAATAACTCTAATTCTCTGGTGAATATACTCAAAGGCTTCCCGTGGAAGTGGTTTTGTAAATATGTCTGGCACTTGTTCTTTTGTGCCCACATACTCAACTCTGATGTTATTTTCTGCAACATGTTCCCGTAGAAAGTGATACTTGATTGGAATGTGTTATGTCTTGGAGTGCAACATCAGGTTCTTTGAGATACTGATGGTGCTTGTATTATCAGAATATATTGGAATGGGCTCATCATACTCAACCTGTATATCTAACAGAATTTGTTTCATCCAAATAACCTGTGTACAACGTGTTGTTTTTGTAATATACTATGCCTCGATTTTAGATAAATATATTGATGATTGTTTATTGCTTATTGCTTATCCGTGATACTAAACACTCACCTAAGTAGAATGATACTCCACTGGTGCTTTTTCGGTCATCAATACAACCTGCCCAATCTGCATCTGTGTAGGCAATAAGTGATAGATCCTTTCCTTTTGGATACCATAATCCAAACTCTTTTGTTCCTTTGAGATATCTAAAAATCCTCTTCACTGCTAATACATGCAATTCCTTTGGTGTTGCTTGAAATCGTGCCACCTATTCAACTACTTGCATTACATTTGGTCTAGATGTTGTCACATATAGTAGGCTACCAATCATTGACCTGTATTGCCTCTGATCTGTAGACTTTAAATCATCATATTTTCTTAACTTGCAAATCATTTGCATGGGAGTGATAATTGGTTTTCAATCTTCCATTATGACCCTCTTTAGAATTTCTCTAATATACTTGGTTTAAGAAATAAAAATTCTTTGGTGGATTTGACATATCTGAAGTCCCAGAAAGAAGGATATTCCTCCAAGTAATGACATTTCAAAATCATTATGAATATCCTTTGAAAATATCTTTCTTAACCTGTCATCATCACTACCAAAAATAATATCATCAACATAAAATTCAATTAATAAAATACTATCTTGACTTACCTTGATGTGGAGGTTGTTGTTTGCACTTCATTTTCTGAACCCTGTCTATTGTAGATATTTATCCAGACTCGAGTACCTTGCTCTAGGGGCCTGTTTTAGACCATACAAGGCCTTCTTTAATTTACACACATAATATATGTTCTCTAACAACTGGAATCCTTCTGGTTGTTCAATGTAGACTTCTTCTTCAAGTTCCCCATTCAGAAAATTTAATTTTACGTCCATCTAATACACTTTAATATTTTTGGAGCATGCATAAGATAAAAGCAATCAGATTGCTTCCATTATGGAAACTTGGGCAAATGTATCTTCAAAGTTGATTCCTTCAACCTGTGCATATCCTTTACATACTAATCTAGCTTTGTTCCTTGTAACCTATCCATCTTCATTCAATTTATTCATGTATACCCACTTGGGTCGATCACATTCTTATCATTTGATCTTGTAACCAATTCCCAAGTATAATTTTTCTCTATTTGATCCAATTCTTCATCCATGGCCTTATTCCAAAATTCATCCTTGATGGCCTCTTCAAAATAGGTTGGTTCAATCGTAGATGAGAGTTCTAGGTGCATTTGTTCTGGTGAACAGATTCTTCTTCTAGTCTCAACTTCTGCATCTTTGTTTCTGATAATCTGATATGAAGGATGATTCTTTTGTACTCGTTTGCTAGGTGTCTTTGGAGGCACTTGATAAACTTTATCTTTTGCTTCTATCGGATCTTCTTCATCTTCCCCTTCTACTTACTTTTCATGTTCTACTTCTTCTTCGTAAAGTTGTTCCATTGATTCATTTTCTTCTTCCTTTAATTATTGTCTACCTGTTTCATAAATTGTTACGTTGATGCTTTCCACAACTTTTTTCAATCTCAGGTTGTAACACTTGTATTATTTCCTTGTACTTGAGTAACCAACAAGTACTCATTTTTCCACACAAGAGCCAAACTTTCCCATTCTTCCATCTTCTCTTTTGATGTAGCATTTGCTCCCAAAAACTTGGAAGTGCTTCACATTTGTTGGTCTTCCTTTCCATAGCTCGTAGGGAGTTTTTTCAGTGTTGTTTCTAAGAATTATTTTGTTTTGAATTTGAATTGTTGTATGCACTGCATGTGTCCAAAAAATATATGTCAATTTAGAATCCATTAGCATTGTTCGATCCATTTCTTGTACTGTCTTGTTCTTTCTTTCAACAACTCCATTTTTTTGAGGTGTCCTAGCAACATAGAATTGCCTTTTTATTCCATGACTGTTGCAGTAGTCCATAAATTCCTTTGAAGTGAAATCTCCTCATTATTAGATCTCAAGCATTTGATTTTTGAATCCATTTAATTTTCAACCATTTCCTTGTACATCTTGAAGTTTTCAAAAGCTTATGACTTATTCTTGAGAAAGAAAACTGCAGTCATTCTTGTATAATCATCAACTAATAACATAAATTATTTCTAACCTTTTAAAACCTTTGTTGTAGTTGGTACAACTAAATTAGTATGCACAATTTCCAGTGGTCTTGTCGTTGAATATTCCTTTGATTTGAATTTGGTCTTTGTTTTCTTTCCTTGTTGACAATGCTTGCATAAAGTGTTGGTTGGTTTCGTGATCTGGGGCATTTCTCTGACTAATTCTCTTTTGTTGAATTTGACAAGGTTATCAAAATGTATGTGACCCATTCTTATGTTCCATAGACAACTTTCATCTCCCTTTCATAGACAACACTTTTCATTTCCAATTTCACTTAACACATATATATTGCTTGAATTTCTCGCAGCTATAGCAATCGATTTTCCTAAACCTTATTTTCTTATCTCGCACTTTTTTGAATCAAAAGTAACTTTATAACCTTGGTCACACATTTGACACACACTTAGAAGATTATGTTTCATATCTTCTACTAGTATAACATTTTCTGCATTTGTATTCTTGTTCCCAATTCTGACTATGCCTTTTCCAATGATTTTAGTTGAATCATCATTTATGAAGGAAACTGATCCATCTCTTTCCTTTCTTAAAGTAAGAAACATGTCTCTATCACCTGTCATGTGTTTTGAACGACCATTGTCAACATACCAACCACATTTCTTCTGCTTAGCTTATAGAGTGAGTGTGCTTTCTTCATTGCTATATTGATTCTGCTTTCTTATCCATGTCCTTTTCTGAGGTTCATGTTTGTGACTGTTGTTATTCTGTTTCGGTTCTCTAGGAGGGACTGTCATTTTTCTATCTTTGGCCATGTGTCCAAAGTTGTTACGTTTGTAATATTCCACTTCAGTGCTCAAAGATTCAAACCTATTGTAACTTCTTCTGTATGTTTCACTAGGCCTTCTTGGATAACCCTTTTGTGTATGACTTTCAAAGTTGTTTATGTTCATGTTGTTAGCTCTGCAATTCACAGCTTTATGTCCAAATTTATTACATGCATAAAATAAACCAAAAAAGATAGTTTGATACCTGGGAGTTAAAGATCTTTTGAAAGGAGGTACTCTTATGAATTATTCTTCTTCCTTAGTCCTATCTGTCATTTGTTGATTCTAAAATCTGAATCTTCTCAGTGGAGGAGTGTCCCTGTAATCTTCCTTGTAGATATTCCTATCCCTTTTGATTGTTTCTGTATAGCTTTTTGGATATGTTTCTTGCTCTATTGTTTTGGAGATTTATCCCTTTTGTGTCTGATTGTATCCAAGTCCGAACTAGTCATGATGAGGTTTTTTACTGCTGATGATGTCATCCAAAACTTTTGAGTTGTTCTACATATTTTTCTTTTTAAGATCCTTTATTAATGTGACAATCTTTGCTTCCAAATTTCCAATGATCCTGTCTTTTTCTTCTAGCTATTCTTTGAGGGTTTCTTCAATTCTTTTAGCTTCTTCTATTTGAACCTTCAAATTTGTAATCATTTGTTCTATTTCTTGAGTGTCTTCTTTCTTGTCTATTTTCTCTTGTAGTTTCTTGTTTTTCTTCTTTTCTCTTTTGATAATGTTTATGGAACACATCAATTCATCTCGGTAATCAACTTCTGCCTCTTCATATTCTTCTTAGGCCTCTTCATATTCTTCTTCGAAGTCTTATTTATCATATTTTTATGCTACCATGAATATAACTATTTATGTCTCATTGTCACTGGCTTCATCTTCATTTGATGATGAGATGTCTTCTTTGGTGCATAAGCTTTTATTGAAATCTTTCTTTGTGGTTCTTTTTCCTTTATATGTTTGTTTGGTATTTGAGTAACCTTCATCATTTCTCTTTTTATTATGAGGACATTTGTTAGCAAAATGACCAATACCATCACAATTAAAACAAATCAAAGGAATCTCACCTCTATACCTGTTGTTGGTTCCCTAGTTCAATCTTTTGAAAAAGTTGGCCACTTCTTCATCATCTTCCGAGACGTCACTACTGTTGCTATGTTATTTTTCTTTTTTCTTTCCCTTTTGCTTTGAATTTTTGGATGCTTTGAAGGCTGCTTCTTTTATATCTGGATTTTCCTGTTCAGCTCTCATTTCATATGCTGTGAAGATTCCTTGTAATTTGTCCATGCTTATTGAGTTCAGATCTGCTCTTTCTTCTAGTGTTGATATCTTAGGGTCAAATATCATAGGAAGAGATCTTAGTACCTTTTGAACAATTAAAGATTCTTCGATTTCTTCTCCCAATCCTATGATTACATTTACTGTTTCATCAACTCATAAAAACTAAGTTGCAATATTCTCATCTTCCTTCATCTTAAGTTGTTTGAACTGACCTCTGTAATTTTGAAGCTTTGTTTCTTTGACTTTTGAATCTCCTTCATAAATATTTTGAATTTTGTCCCAAATCTCTTTAGTGGATTTACAATGTGCAACTTTGGTGAATATCGTTTCACTAAGACCATTCAGAAGTGAATTTGTGGCTTTTGAATTATTCTGACTGAGTTTCATTGATTTGTCATTTGTTGGTGAAACCGTTGGTACTATGTATCCATCTACAATTGATTGTCAAATTTCAAATCCATGTTCCTGTATATATGTCTTCATCCTTATCCTCCAAAATGCATACTTCTTTCCATCAAACTGTGGTATTCCATTTTTATAGAATTTTTTTCTCTCCATGATCTTCCTTTCAGTGGTTAAACTGATTTCTATAGGAACCTGCTTTGATACCAATTTTTTGATTACTGAGAGGGGGGGTGAATTAGTAATAGAGAATTTTAATCCTTTTTAACCATATAATGCAAGTGTTATATCAGTGTAGCATTATCATCCAATAATTGTAGAGTAAATAAACAATGAACAAATGAGCAATCATACACATACACAGTACACCAATGTTTTTACGTGGAAACCCAAAGTGGGAGAAAACCATGGAATGCTTTTTATTATATATCTTGAAGAATTACATTCATTGGAAGCAAAAACTTTCTTTGTTTTCGAATGTTTTTTATTATATGTCTTGAAGAATTACATTCATTGGAAGCACAAACTTCCTTTGTTTTCGAGCTGCAACTGGAAGGAGGATCCAACTCCCCAATTCTCTGGATACAACTAGAAGGAGGCTACAACCCCCTAATTTATCCGGCTACAATTGAAAGGTGGATACAACCACCTATATTTTCCCCATCCAACCGCCCTGAAATATAAATTCCAAATGTAGACAATCTACCACTATCACTAAATCAACCACTGCCACTGTCAACCTATCACTCTCAACCTATACCAATAACCTATAACAACCTACACCAAAAAACCTATACTAATAACCTATAACAACATGTACCAATCAACCTACACCAAACAACATGTACCAATAACCTGAACCAACATGTACCATGCATCAACCTTGACTCATCAAGATGTACCAACATCATCAACTATACACCTCATGTATGTGCCAACTTATCAACTATACACCTCATGCATGTGCCAACTCAGCAACTATACACCTCTTATATGTACCAACTCATCAACTACTTGTCTCAACCATGTACCCAACATGTACCTCAACCATATACCAAAGACATACACCAATATAACCATCAAAAGTTGTCTAACAATTCATCACTCTATCCATAAACCAAATACCATAAACCCTTACATCAAACCATGTGCCACAACCTCACTGTTATGTAGCCTCGAGCTAAACCAACAATTTCAACAACACATCACAACCAAAAGACCAATACCCATATGCCAAATACCAACAACAAAATACCAATTGTATCCCTCAACAAATCTAATATATGCAGTAATATTGAGCATCTGATACCATCTCAAGAGCTAAACCCTAGCTCACAAAACATACCTCAAGCAATATGTGTCATATCTCTCATAAATAGACCCCAACCATGTTGCTGTCGTGATTTTTCTTTCACGATTTTTTTGCCGCACTTTTTTTGTCGTGATTTTTCTGCCGCACTTTTTCTGCCGGGATTTTTCTGCCGCACTTTTTCTGCCGCACTTTTTCTGTCTCACTTTTTCTACCGCACTTTTTCTGTTGCGATTTTTCTACCGCAATTTTTCTAGCGCGATTTTCTTGTCGCACTTTTGCTACCGTAGTTTTCTTGCCGCACTTTTTCTGCCACATTTTTCCTGCCGCACTTTTTTTGCTGCAAATTTTCTCTATCAATAATACCTGCCCAAATAACCTTTCACAAAAATAGATATTCAATGATATTCAAGTGTGATTAAATGAGAGAGCTTTGCCTCTTATTTATACTTTCATGTAGCATTACACTTTTCTTATTTTAGGGAGTTCTCCATTTACTTTATTATTTAAATAATTTATTTTGCAAACACTTGACTTTTGGGTGCTTCTATATGACTCATGAGGGTTCGTCAACTTCATATGGCCATAACTCTCTAACCGTGAGGAGCTATGTGATGTTCCACATACCACCATAAATGGCATGGAAAGAATTATCCATCTAGGATAGTTTCACTGACAAATTTACTGACCTTTATCTCATTGTTCCACAATTAAGCATGGGTTCTCTAACCATACTTCTAGGATAACTCAATCCCTAAAGCATCTTCCCATGATGGATTTCACCATAAGGGGACCACTTTGTATTTCATCCATTTATACTTCTTATAAACCATGACAAGACAATAATGAGTCATCTTCACATACAAAAAACTTGGGTCCATTATCCAAACCTTTGTGCTATCGAGCTTTCTTCAAGGGTTGACATCAATGACAACCAACCTTAATCAACATATACATGAAACATGAATATGTGACCACAATAAGGGGACTAAAAATTAGAATTAATGAGGCCTCCATTAACAAGGTTTCTAGTCTTCCCTTAGGAATTCCTTGGGATAAAGAAGAGAGGCAAGAAGTCATTAATTTCAAGAAGGCATTCTTCCTCCAAAATGGGAAACCTGATGAGGATAAAAATGGCATCAAAATGGAAAGCCTCCCTCACCCATGGTCGAACGTAGCATACCATATCATCAAATACATTACATGTGAGGGCAGGATGTTTCTGGTATATGCTTACCACTTCAGACTATTACACCAACTGAGGCACCTTCCAAATCAGGAACCCCACCAAAACCTGAGCACCTGTTACTTCCTCATTCAACCATTAAAAGAGATGATCCTAAAAGTACAAAGAGGAAAACAAGAATTATTAGCACATCATGGACTCATCAAGATAATAGTTTCAGATGCTCTTAGGAGTTTGAGGCACAAAATTTTATGAGTAGATTTCATAAACATGGATCAATAGGAATTTGAAGAGGTTCATACAGCTATGAATGGAGAGGAAACAAAAAAGGGAGAAGAACCTAAGAGAATCATTGGGCCCAAAAATTAAAAACAAGAAAAAGAAAAAGAAAAATCAGAAGTTAGATGAAAAAGACAAGGAAGCGGTTGATGTATTGACCACTTTAGGAACCCCCACTGTCATCCCCTTGAAAATCACTAGTGCAAAATGAGTACATTCCAAAATAAGGAGGTCCAACAGAATCAGGAGTCAAAAGAAGGAAATCCCATTGTCAACCACTCCACTCACCATCACATCCCAAGTGGAAGAGGTAAAGGACTCTCCTAGTCTAGAACAAAAAAAAAAGAAATAAAGGGGAAGGAGCATCAAGAGGAGACAGTAGTGAAACAAGAAATACCAATGGAAGGAAACTCCAAAACAAATGTCCCTTGTGGAAAAACTTCTTTATGCAACCTTGTTAGAATTGGAGAAAACCAAGGTTGATTCCATCAAGTGTAAAAGGGTGGCAGAAGATAATAAAGGAAAACAAAAAGAGGAGGCTTCACAAGAATTGGAACAGTAGGTCCAACTTATGTAGAAAAAATTAAAATTATGACTATGTAGAAAGCAAAATGCAGCCAGAAGTTGAGATTGGAGAACGAGTTTGTTGAGCAACAACAAGACATTAAGCAGCAACAAGGAGGTGAACAAAAATAGTTTGTTGAGAAACAACAAGGCATTGAGCAGCAGGAGGGTGGTGAACAACAAAAGTTTGTTGAGAAACAACAAGGCATTGAGTAGAAACAGGGTGATGAACAAAAGGAAAATGTTGAACAACAACATCTTAGTGAACAACAATAGGGTACACAACAATAACAGTAGTAGTAAGGATAGAAAGACCTATTTTTATTGCAAAAATGGTGTGCAAAATTTCATTTGGGGGTGATGATGAACCCCATTATTGGCCATTCTAAAGGCTCATCTTTGGCATTTTTTCCACCATAAAATCACTTAATGTTTTATTTTGACCATTTTTAATAACCAATCATGTGTATTTTGTATGTTTCTTAATGAATGTATGATTGAGGTAGATTTTTGTGTATAAAATACCTTTTTGTACTAATGTTTTTCTCAAAAGATATGTATTCCACCAATTCGGTTGAATTGCAGGATTCAAGGGAACCAACCTCCTAGAAATAGGGGATTTGTTCCCCTCAAGGAGTTTCAAACCAAATATCAAGGGAAATTATCCCTACCTACCTCCAAGAGAGCTCCTTGTGCATTAATGACCACTTCTGATCATAAACAGTTGAAGATACATGTGTAAAGAGATGAGATCCCTCATTTTACCCATTTCTCTCCTTGATTTAGGAAAGGAGGTCGAACTCTCTAGAGATATATAGACCTCTAGCCTAGGAGAGAGATGTAGAGAATTTTGGAGAAGTATTGTGTGGATATTTTGTGAAAAATTGTATTGGTAACTCAAAGCTTTCCTTCTCTTGATGTATTACTGATATTTATGAAATAAAGATGGTTTTTCTTTCAGTCTATTAAATTTTATTTTAGGCTCCTTATGCTTCTTGGATAGGACCTGTTATCGCATGAATTTGTTCAAGGTTGCATGTGACAGCCATGAGCATAGGTGAACAGGTGGGTGCAGCTTTCCATGATGGAGATCCCATGTGAATTTTGATTTAGTGTCATCTCTAAACGCGGCTGGAAAGATTCCATAGTTGGCAGGCGGATAAATCTTTGTCGGGGGCACTAAAATAGTCGGCGCGCCCAGATAGCAGATCACGATTAGATCAATGGCCACCAATCATTTAGGCACCACAAGCTGCACGGGCATTAAAATCCAAAGGCGGGCTGAAATCCAAACCGCAGTATTAAGGGGAGGCTACGTGGAAGAATATGGTGCATTTCAGGCCCGAAAGCGGTGTGGGTCCAAACCGCTTTCGACGGCCCCAAAATCATGTGCACGTATAATGTCATATCCAACAGAAACATGTGGTCAACCTCTAGTCATCCAGTCGTGCTCTGATCCCGAGGAGGATTCAGTTAATGAACAAGGGCTGGTAGTTGAAACCTCAGCTCAGTCCATAAATAGAAAGCATGGAAGCTATGGCCGAGGAGACACAACTGTCAGCCCGAGGTACCATGATGGACGGTTTCTTCTTGCAGACCCATACTGATATGAGCTTACGTCTGATAGGAGGAAACACACATAGTCTTACAGAAGGATGCACAGATGAAAATCCTTGGATGGGATGGTCAGATGACTCTCCTAGCGGTTGTTCACTGATCTGAGTATAAATAGATCAGTTCAAGATTTTTTTATGGTCGTCGAATGGTTGAGAAGAGCTCCCTATTTTGTAATATTTTGATACCAGATTTGTTCTCTATTTATGTATAAGACCTGAGACCTGACACTCGTGCATGGATGATCCAGAGGAGTTGTTGTAGTTATATTGTAATGGAGGTTTGATTATAATGTTGTTGTGACCTGTTTTAGTATTCTCTTTCATTGTCTTGTTTCCTCTTATGTTGAAATTCTCGTGGATGGATGATCCAGACGAGTTATTGTAGTTGTATTGCAATGGAGGTTTGATTATAATACTTTTGTGATATATTTTAGTATCTTAAACTCGAGTTCAAGAGTGATTTTATGCATGAGTTTTTATTCACCAAGTTGTTTGAAGGTTGGATGCTCATGAAAGACGTGTCCACCTTTCCCACTAAGTCTTCCTTAACCACTGACTGAAGTTAATGAGGACCTCATTTCCTTATGCACTGCTTGTCCAATTTTTGTGTTAAAACATTCTCGTACTGATCTTTGTCCATTTGACCTCCACTCATAAACCTACCTCCACAAACAATTTGATGGGTACTAGGCTTATCCTACTGCAATTTGAGGGTGAATCTCAGTGCTAAAATTCTTGGCATCGTTGTCAGGGAACGAATTGAATACATTTCCTTGGGATTGAACGACAAAGAAATTTTGATTCTGAAGGTGCACTAGAAATCAATACCTTGAATATTGCAACTTGCATTTGGCGACTTCACTGTTTTAGTTGTGGCTCCCAAAGGCAGACGCATGAGGTCTACTCCAAATCTGCCTCTGGCAACACCTGAAGCTAACCTATAAAAGATTATCATGAAAGGAAAGACCTCTCAAGAAGGGATTTCAGCCGTTATACCAGGTGATTCTGGTAATTTACATGATTCTTATTTTAAAACTCCATTAGTTGTATCTAATTCTCCTTTTGTACCATTTGTTGGAGTTTCTAGAAGTTTATAGTTTGAAATTTTTCATGTTGAACTTCCTCCTACTAGTCTTTATTTGGAAGGACAAAAATTTGAAACCCTTGTTTCCCCTGATATTGTAAATTTTTTTAGACCCAGGAGCTTAGAAGATTTTCCCACTTTGGGTTTTCCTACTCCTCCTCCTATCAAAGTTGTTGTATCTAAAGAGGGGGAAACTTCTTTTACCTTAAACCCCATATCATTCTCCTCCAACATTCATTCGTTTCCCCTTTCCCCTAGAAACATAGTTGCAGTCCTACCTATCCAAACTCCATATCCCACTTGTTCAACTACAATTCACATCTAAATTGTAGGTGCTAATCTTCCTAGAAACATGATGGATTCCATAGTGGCTGCTAGATATTCCTCTCTTGTTTTACCTCGGCCTATGAATGCCCTCCCAGTTGGAGACCACCTTAAGTATATGCCCAATTTCGCAAGGGAGGAAGACATAACTACAGAAGAACACCTTTCAGCTTTTTATAGTTATGCAAATAATCTTAACATTGAAAATGAAGATGTGTGGATGAAAGTTTTTCTAGAGAGCCTTGATGGTGAGGCCAGGAAATGGTTTAGGGGTTTGAACCCTAGATCTATTTTTGGGATTGAAGCTCTGGATGATTCATTCCTAAGGCATTGGGGGGATAAAATAGATTTTTTTTATTATATTACATAATTTGGGTCACTTAAGAGGAAAGAGGAGGAATTTGTTTCAGAGTTCTCAAAAATATTTAATAAAATGTACAATAATATTCCCATTGAAATAAAGCCTACAAAAACCTCTGCCAAGATTACTTATGCTAGTGCTTTTGACCCTGATTTTTTCCTCCTGTTGAGAGAAAGAAGAGCTACCTCTATAGCTCATATGCAATATGCAACCCTTGAAGTAGAGTCTAATATATTGACAGCTGACAAACTTAGGAGTAAAGATGATAGAGACAGAAGAAAGGGTAGGGGCGAATCTTCAACCTCTGATTCCTATGTTGCCTACCCTCAAGTGGATGAGTTGACAAAACTGGTAAAATCACTTTCTGCAGAAATGGAGAAATTGAAATTTGAAGGAAAGCAGAGCTATAGGAACCCCCAAAATGTTGATAATAGGGGTAATTTCAGAAGACCCAATAATGAACCTCAAATCATCCAAAGTGATCAAATAAATAGGGATAGGGATGATCAAAAAATCCAAGCCCCTCTCCAAAATAACCTTGTTACTGATGAAAAAGGAGAGGAAGAAGATGTTGATCTTGAAATCCATTTTCTTGGCGACACCTATTCATCTCCTCATTTAACCCAATATACATATGAAGAGTCTCTCATGGATAGCCAACTAAATGAGCTGAGAAAAGGGGAAAGGACCAGTGGCAATCCAAATAGATACAACCTAAGGTCCAAGAAGAAAGAGGGAAAGCTTGACATTCTTGATCAACCTACTTGTTAGGGACCTAACCCCTCACGTAGGTAGAATAATATATTTCCATGTAATAAAAGTCAATATTAATAAGGCCTAGCAATAAGGAAGAATAACTCCAATGTAAGAAGACCTAATAAAAGCTTTTGCTTCTAGAAGGATCTTCCTCTAGATGGTTCTTTTGATAGGCATATTTAGTATAAATAGGATTCGAGGGTATGAGAACTTTTGTCTTGGATATTATTGTAATAGAGCTCTACTCTACTGAAGGTTTCCCCCTCAAAGAGGCAAGTGAACATTGCTCTCAGTAATCAAAGTGCTCTTTCTAGTGTTATTCTGGTATCATTTTGGTATTATCGTGGTATTGTTCTGGTTATATTGTTGTTCATCTACCATTTCTAGTTATTTATTTATGTTCTGCATACTTTTTATATCTATAATATTACACTATTAGAACAAATAATCCTACTAAGGATGTGGCAGCTAGTAGCAAAGAAAAAGAAGCAAAAAAAACCCAGGCATTGGTTAAGATCCCAACCCCAGAAGTTAAGGAGATTCTAAAGCCTCACTCCTCTTTTAGCTTTGAGAATGAGATTCGAAAGATTAAAATACATGTACCATTTTTGGAGATAGTTAAGAATGAGGATTTCAAAAGGTACCTTTCCAAAATGTTGCAGCATGAACCTTCATCGTATCCCAAAGATTCAGTCAACCTACAAGATGAAAAACGAGTTTTCATACTAGGACCTTTGGTAGAGGATAGGGATGACTCTTCCCCTCCTTTCTATACATCATTGAAGATTCATGATAAAGTGTTGGACAATTACTTGATGGATTCAGGGGCATATCATAACCTCATTCCTAATACTGTCATGAATGAGCTTGCGTTGGAGGTTACAAAAACCTACCATGACCTATACTCATTTGATTCCAGGAAGGTGAAGTGTCTTGGGGTTATTAAAGACCTGGTTGTTTCCTTGTTCCAATTGCCAATGAAAAGGGTGGTCATGGATATTGTAGTGGTTGATGTCCCATCTAAGTTTGGGATGCTCTTGTATAGACCTTGGATCAAAAGTCTAGGGAGAACTTTCATATGGGTCTTTCATATGCCACCATTCCTGTGTTTGGGGGGGGACATAGAAGGCTTTATAGGGAAGCACAACTTGCTTACATTATCAGTGATGAATAAAATCCTACCAACCACCCTATTTTTGCAGTTGATATTGATTTAGGAACCAGTATGTTACAATGCATTGATGCTCCTCAAAAACCTATTGAAATCGGAAAGAATCGTATTACCTCTTGTGAAGATCCGCTTCCCAATACCTCTATTTGGAAGATGTTTTTTTATGGAGCTTCTTCTAGGGAGAGTGTTGGTGTTGGGGTAGCCTTTATTACCCTTACCCAAGAGACCATATCTTTGTCTTACAAACTTGAATTTGAAACAACAAACAATGTGGCATAATATGAGGCTCTTGTTTTGGGTTTGAGGGATGCTAAAGACATGAATATTAAAGAGCTAGTGGTGTTTGGAGATGTTGATTTGATTTTTCATCAAGTCAAAATATGTATCAAGCTAAGAACCCTAGGTTGAGGGCCTACAGAAATGAGGTTTGGGATCTTTTCAATAGTTTCTTCTTGGATTTTAATGTCTCATTTGTTCCAAGAGAGGAGAACACTATGGCAGATTCCTTGGTTGTTTCAGCAAGTAAGTTCAGGGTTCCTTTTCCCCCAAAACTCAAGCATGATGTGGAAGTAAATTATAGACCTTATATTCCTGACAATGTCAAACATTAGAAGGTTTCTTAGGATGATCTTGAGATAAAAATATTTCTTGAGACTGTGGATGAATTTTCTGCTTCACATATTGATCAAGATCAGGATACCGAAGAAATCCCCCATACTGATATTTTCTTGAATAAAATTGTTGACCATAATATTGTTCAATTACCCAGTAACCATATTCCAAAAGGACTTGTCCCTTTGGAGAGGTTGTTTGATAGGAATGATGTGGTTGTAAAGATTAAAGTTTCAACTGAAAATGTTGATGTGACTGAATGAAATTTAGGAACAGAAGAGGATCCAAAGTATGTTAAATTTTCTAGCAGTTTATCAAAGGAACAAAGGGCTTAGTATGTCAAGCTTTTTAAAGAGTTTGTTGAAGTGTTTTCCTAGAAATATGAATATTTAAGAACATATGACACCAGCATGGTTGAACATAATATTCCTTTGAAAGAGGAGACCAAGCCTTTTAGGCAGAAACTCAAAGAAATAAATCCCATGTTGTTGCCTATTATGGAAAAAGAAGTGAAAAAGATTTTGGATGCCCAGATAAGCATTCCTTTGAGATATTCAGAATGGGTGGCTAACTTGGTGCCTGTGAGGAAGAAAAATGGGGAAATCAAGTTATGTATTGATTTCATGAATTTGAACAGAAACTCCAAAAAAAATAACTACCCCTTTCCAAAGATGGAGCACATTTTGCAGAGAGTGACTGGTTCATCTAGGATGTCTATGATTGATGGTTTCTCTGGCTACAATCATATCTTTGTCTTGCCTGAAGATAGAGAGAAGAAGGCCTTCACTACTCCTTGGAGCACATTCATGTATGCTAAAATGCCTTTTGTATTGATGAATGCATGAGCTACCTTCCAGCGAGCCATGGACATTGCCTTTATTAGAGAGAAATACAAATTTGTAGTCATCCATTTGGATGACATTTCAGTGTTATCAAAACATGACAAAGAGCATTTTCATCATTTGAAGAAGGTCCTCTTGAAGTGCATAAGGTTTGGTCTCTCTCTCAATCCTACAAAATATTTGTTTGCTATGAAGGAAGGTAAATTAATGGGGCACATTGTGTCAGTAGAAGGGGTAAGAATTGATCCCAACAGAGTACAGGCCATCCAGACCTTATCTTTTCCTAGATATAAGAAAGAGGTTCAATATTTCTTGGGTAAGATCAATTTTCTAAGGAGGTTCATCTCTAACTTTGTTGAATTAGTGAAGTACATTACAACCATGCTTAGAAAGGAAAATGAGTTGAAATGGATTGTTGGGTCTAGAGATTCTTTTGACAAAATCAAAAAGGATTTGATTGAAGCACCTGTGCTCATCACCCCTGATTATTCTAAGGAATTTATGATATTTTCCTTTTCCTCATTTGACACAGTGGCTATTGTTTTTCTACAGAAAAATACAGAGGGGTTAGAACATCCTATTTCCTTTTTTAGCAGAGCATTGAGGGATGCAGAAATGAGTTATGATATCATGGAGAAGCAGGCATATGCTTTGGTCAAATCCCTCAAGGCTTTCAAAATATATTTTCTTCATTCAAATATTGTTGTATATGTCCCTTCATCCTCAGTGAAAGAGATATTGATCCAGTCTGACATAGATGGAAAGAGAAGCAAATGGATTGCTAAAATTCTAGAATTTGACCTTGAAATGAAACCCACTAAATTGGTGAAAGGCCAAGGTTTAGCCAGGTTGTTGGCTAAATCAAATTGCAAATATTTGGGGGTTAATTTCGTGAACATAAACTTAGAACATCAACAAGTTTAGATTGTTAATAAAATCTCTCATGTCAGCCCCAGCTTGGTAGAATGCACTTGGTATAAAGACCATATATTTTCTACAGAAGTTACAGCCTCCTGATGGCTTGGACAAGAACAAGGTGAGAGATTTGAAACTCAAAGAATCAAATATTGTCTCATTGATAAGGTTTTGTATTGGAAATATCCTCTTGGAGTTCTTTTGAGGTGTATGGATCCACAAGAGGCCCAAAGGGCCATAACTGATTTTCATGACAGCTTATGTGGGGCCATCAATTTTGGAGGACCACGGCTTATAAGATCCTCAGAGCTGGGTATTTTTGGCCTAGCCTTTTTAATGATGTTTGTGCAAATATTAGAACTTGTGTCAAATGCCAAAAGTTTTCTGGAAAGAAGCAACTCAAATATTTTCCTTTTAAGCCTGTGGTGGTTTCTGGACCTTTTCAACAGTGGGGTCTTGAATTCATTGGGGAAATCCACCCAACCTTAAGTGATCAGCACAAGTGGATTTTGACTACCACTAATTATTTCACCAAGTGGATAGAATCCATTCCTACAAGGAGTTCCTCCCACAAGGTAATCATTACCTTTTTTGAGGATATTATGGCCAGATTTGGTTGTCCAAGCAGGATTGTTACTGACAATGCTACCTCCTTCAAAGATGAACCATTAATCAAGTTCTGAGAGAAGTATCAGATTACATCAATCCATTCTACTCCTTACTGCCCAAAAGGAAATGGTTTGGCATATTCCTATAACAAGAGCCTGATGAAGATCATCAACAAATTGTAGACAACAAGAAAGCATGGGACTCAAAGATGAAATTTGCATTATGGGATGATAGATTTACAACAAAGAGGTCACTTGGTGTTTCCCCTTTTCAACTTGTATATGGGGTTGAGGCTATCTTTCCTACTCATTTTTCCTTTCCTGTGGAAAAATTCCTCCAGGACTACCAAGGAGAGCTTGATGATATGGTCAGGAGGATATAGCAATTGGTAGAAGTACAACAGGATAGGGAGCAGCTACTTGATAAATCTAGGGACCATCAGAAAAAGATAAAATGAGCCTTTGATAAGAAGGTAAGCAAGGAATATTTGTAGTTGGGTAATCTAGTGCTCAAGTGGGATGCACCCAAGCAAGACAAAGGAAAACATGGTAAATTTGAAGCCTTATGGATTGGTCTTTTCAATATTTCTAAGGTATATTCAAATAACATTTATAAATTGCAGATCTTAGAGGATTCTGAAGTTTTTGGTGGCCCTATCAATTGGAAATTTATGAAAAAATATTTTTCTTAAGCCATGATTGGATTTCCATCCATTGTAAATGCCACTTTATCTTTTGATTTTTGTTTGAATAAGTGACCCCGTGACCAAAAAACTAAGGCACTGAAACTGCTTGTTCTTGGCAACTCACAAGGAGCATGTCATCCCCTATGGAGCCATTGTTATCACATGAAGTTGTTCAGGGTCGCAGGTGACAGCCATGAGCACAAGCGAATAGGCGGGTGCAGTTTCCATGTCGGAGATCCCTTGTGCATTTCGATTTAGTGCCATCTCTAAACACGGTTGGAAGGATTCCATAGTTGGCATGCGGATAAAGATTTGGCGGGGGTGCTAAAATATCCAGTGCTCCCATATCACATGTCACGATCAAATCAATAGCCACCAATAATTTCGGCGCCACAAGCTACATGGGCGTTAAAATGAAAAGGCGGGCCGAAATCCAAACTGCAGTATTGCAGGGAGGCTACGTGGCAGAAGATGGTGCATTTCGGGCCCGAAAGTGGTGTGGGTCCAAATCGCTTTTGAAGGCCCTGAAATCAAGTGTGTGTATAATTTCATATCCAACAGCAACATGTGGTTTCCCGGTAGTCATTCAGCCGTGCTCCGATCTTGAGGAGGATTCAGTTAATGAAGAAGGATTGGTTTTTGAAACCTCAGCTCAGTCCATAAATAGGAAGAATGGAAGTTATGGCCGAGGAAACAAAAATGTCAGCCCGAGGTACCATGATGGACGGTTTCTTCTTGCAAGCCCATACTGATCTGATCTTATGTCTGACAGGAGGAAACATGCAGAGTGTAATGTCCCCAAGGCTGAGACCAGTTGTAAATCTGATGTATGAAATGAATTGTAAATATGTATTATAGGCTGGTGAGCCAAGTTTGTATAATTCAGTGGGCTTATGTGATTGTTAGGCCAGAGAGCCTAAGGGTTGGAGGCCAAGGGCCTTATTTTGTACTTGTATGTATGCAGAACATTTAATAAAAATGGAAACACCGCCAGGTGCAGACCGACCACGATGAATGAGTGAAGGGGGACTGAGCATCCATAGAGACGGAAAGGAATTAGAGGTTGAAAGGTGGGAAAAGGGGCTAAGTGTTTATCCTAGGGGGCCTAAACCTGGGAATAATATTTTAATATTATTCCAAAAAGACATGTGCATTTTATCTTTTATCCTAATTTTCTAGCAAGGGGAGGACGTACAAGGGTGATGTGTGCTGTTGGAATGCATGCAGTTCAATGGGTGACAAGTGTCAACCCTGGCACATGTGAATAAAATGGCCAGGATGAGCTGTGAGAAGGATTCCTCCTCCATTCTACCCGATTGCTTGAACGCATACGTAGCCCTGGATAGTACGACCAACCCGACCCCTGTAGAGAAATCCTCGTGTGTTCCTGAGAGTCGAAAATCTCGTGTTGTCTTTGATAATCCATGTGCATTCTCTATCCGACTGATCGAACCTGTGCGTGGAGGCTCTGTTCCAAAGCTGTGACCATGAGACTGTCCTGTGATTCTTGAACCAGTTTGGGAAAGCCTGTGTCTATTTTCCCCGTTGGTTGTTGTGACCACGCAGTAATGGACTGCGTGTGGCTTGTTGGCCTGTGAGCGATTCTCTCCAGGTGAGAGAGTGCACAGAGGAAGGAGAGGACTCCTGGAAGGAACCCTATAGCTGTCACAGATCTTGAAGACTTCCGATCTGGTTTGTTGTTGTAACCCAAGGCAAGGGAGGTTAGCAGCCGAAGGACTGTCCAGGTGACAGAGAAGGTATATACTCATGGGGTGTAACAGGCATGTGGGGAATGAGGGTTTGTGGGAAGTGAGTGTGAGAGGTTCCTGGGAGAGAATACCATCCTTATGGTTGTGTGTTGTTTTCCTAACCTCAGCCTAGCCTAGGATTCCTTGTCTAGGGGTGGAGCTTAGTCCTAGCACGGGGGTGACCCACTGTTGAGCTTGATGAGCAGTGCGGTCTAAGGTTGGGAGGTTCGTGGAAGGCTTTCACTTGGTTGGTGGAATCTACCACTGTTAAAAGATAAGTATCTGATTATGCTTTATTCATGTTTTGCATGAATGTGTTGCTTATCTTACCATGAATTCCGCTGTGTATATGAATTAATATTAAACTCTATGAATTAATATTAAACTCTATTGATTGTTAATTATAGAAGTAAATAATATGTTTTACTCTGAGCTTAAATGTGTTTATTTGTTTAAATGCATGTGGATTATATAATACCTGTATGAATTATGTACAAAGTGGTGTTATAGATTTATTTCAAGAGAGTTTAAGCCTTGGTAGCTAGAAAAGGTGCGCTACAGATTGGTATCAACGCCAAGGTTTTGACACTGAGCCTAGATGGGCCAGTGGAGCGGTCTTTGGATCGAGAGTGCGAGGGAAATTGGGTCTGGAAGGCCAATTTCAGACCCTGGTTTGCTTCGAAGTGTCAAGGAGTTACTTGACGAGTTTTTAAGCTCGGGAGGTTTAGCGGCGTGTGAAACAAAAGCTGGTGTGGTCTATGGCCGTGGGGAGATAGGTCTCCACACCAATAGTGTTAGAACCTTAGGATCTTCTCGGGAGGGAAGGTGAACCCTCGTGACCGTTAGATCTGGAGAGTGTTTGCAAGGTTTAAATCCCTCTTGAATTGCACAGGAGTGTGGGAATTGCAATACGCAAACTCCTAAAAACCCAAAAAAAATGCCGAAAAGATCTACACCATAGATCATGGAGAGAAGAAATTGACCATTGGATCAAGTATTTTAGTAAACAGTGATTTTGGGATTTCGACAGATGGAGGTTCGAAATGTGGGGTGCATGAACTCCGAATGCCCGAAAACTTGAAATGTTGAAAAGATCTGCACCGTTGATCTAAGGAGGGGATCTGACCGTTGGATTCCTTGCTTGGAATGGACGTGGGTGCATGAATGTGTACCACGTGCCAGTGAGTCGAGAAATAGGTGAGAGTGGTGGGACCCAATGACATCACCGAAGGTGACATGGACCCTCCTGGATGTACCACATGCCATGGTGGTGAAGGGCGACAGCTGTGCTGTGGACCCGGAGATTAAGGTAATTCACGAATTCGAAATTTGCAAGGGAGGAGAACGAAGGCTCAACACTCCAACTTGTGAAGTCATGATTTGGCGAAGGAGTGCTAGCACTTAGCCCTAGCCTATAGTCATGTGTAGCAGGTGCTAGCGAGGAGGGAGCCATACCCGTGTTGCATCTCAGGTATCGGCGTTCAGAGGAAATGAGTCGAGGATCTTCGACTCACGAACTCGTGAGATCGCAAGTTGCGAAAGGGTGACTTTGGTTACGGAGATCTAACTATTGGATCTTTGTGGACCGAGATTCCAAAGTTCTGAAATTTGCAGAGTCAAACGAGAGCTTAGAAAACTTATTTGAATCGAAACATCTTTTGTTCTTGTTCGTATTGGTTTATAAATGTTGTGGATTGTTCATGAGGTTTTAATGGCCTGACAAAATTCGAATTGAATTGCACAGTGCATGTGTAGATTTCAATGAGAGTCAGGATTCCAGTTAACCAACGTCGAGTATGGAGTGGGAAAAGGTGCAGATTGCCTCCGAAATAGAGGACGAAAGGGTAGGAAGGAATGCCAACCTGGGAGTTGAAGGAACAAACTCTAATGGGCATGGAAAAGAGATGGATAAGGAAGAACATATGATGAAACTCATCGAAATCTTGTAGAAAGATTCCCAAGCTCGCCTAGCTGATAGCCGAAAGCTCATGAAAATCAGGGATCGACAGGGTGAATTCAACTTAAAAATGTTGAAGAGCCTGGAAAGAATAGAAAAGAAATTGGAAAAAGGGAGTGACACAAGCAGATCAAGAAGTTTCAGAACCCTTGAGAGGAGAAGAAGATCGAGGAGTGGTAACAGACATTACCATCTCTCCCCGAAGCATTCTAGTAAGGAGACACACAGTAGTTCAAGCCCGTCCCCTACCAGAAAACACAAAAAATCTGGAAGGGATGAATTGAAAGGGGAAATCAACAAGATTAAACTGCCTACATTCGATGGTGAACATAAGAAGGAGGAAGATGCCGAAACATGGTTTCTAGGTATGAAGAAATACTTCCAACTGCAGAATTATTTTGCTTATGCAAAAGGAAGAAATGCAATGTACCAGCTGAAAGGAAAAGCATCCATGTGGTGGGATCAGTTTGTGCAGGTGCAACACATCAGAGAGAATGAGGTCACTTGGAAGGAATTTAAGAGGTATTTCGAGAAGAAATACCTGACTAAAAGGTACTATGACAGAAAGATGAAGGAGTTCTTCAAACTCAAGTTGGGCAGCATGACCATTGATGAGTATGAATGAAGTTTTCTGGAACTACTGAAGTATGTTCCATTCATCANGACTGCCACCTTCCATTGGTGACAAGATTCAGTATGACGATCCTAAGACCATGGAAGAAACCATAAGAAGGGAGAAATGCCTATACGAATAGCAAAGAGAAAAGCCTACCTTTCGAAAAGCTTGGGATGACCAGAAGAGGTTTAAGAAAAAACAAAGGCAAAAGGGAAACATGTCTCCCTTTTTCAGAAACAGTCTTCAGGGACAACCATCATTTAGAGAGCTGAGAATGACCAAAGTGGGAGCACAAAGACAGAGACAGATGCCCATTCAATGTTGGGGCTGTCAAGGAAACCACAAGTATAGAGATTGTCCCCATAAAAATGGTAAAGCGAGGACTGTTCATACAGTTTAGCAAGATGAAACAGTGGAAGATATGGGCAGAAGAATGCTGAGGATCTACGCAGCCCTAGACAACAAGAAAGCAAAATTTCAATCGCACATGATTGAAGTGGAAGGTATGATTAACAACCGACCACTTGTTATTTTAATTGATTCAGGGGCTAGCCATAGTTATGTAGATCCTAGAGTGGTGGACAGTTTGCATCTAATGAGAAGCAAACATGAGAAGTCTTGGTTAGTGCAGTTAGCCACAGGGACCAAGAGGAAGGTCAATGAATTGGTTAAGTCATGTTCAGTAGACATGAAAGGAATGAGCACTAAGGTTGAATTGAACATTCTACCTTTAGGCTCATACGATTGCTTAATTGGGATGGACTGGTTGGACCAGCACCATGCCCTTCTGGACTGTCGTAACAAGAGGTTTACATGCCTTAATGAAGAGGGAAATTAGGTAACAATCCAAGGAATTCCTAGAGTCGTGGCTGTTAGGTAAATCTCAGCCATGCAGCTGAAGAAATGTTACTAGAAAGGCTGTCAATTATTTGCAGCTCGGGTGGAAGAAGCATCCCTAGATGTAGCCTCGAATCTGGAAGATGACAAGGTACTCAAAGAGTTTAAGGATGTATTTCAGGAGGTACCTGGACTACCTCCAAAGAGGGACATCGATTTTTCTATAAATTTGATGCCAGGAGAAGCTCCAGTTTTGAAGGCTCCTTATAGAATGAGTACACCAGAGATGAAAGAGTTGCAATTGCAGCTCGAAGAGCTACTAAAGAAGGGATACATTCACCCTAGCGTGTCACCTTGGAGAGCCCTGGTTCTATTCATGAAGAAGAAAGATGGGACGTTAAGGCTGTGCATTGATTTCCGATAGTTAATAAGGTCACTGTCAAGAACAAGTATCCTCTGCCAAGGATTGATGACCTTTTTTATCAGTTGAAGGATGCGAAAATATTCTCAAAAGTAGATCTCAGATCTGGATATCACCAAGTGAGAATAAATGATGAGGACATTAGCAAGACCGCCTTTAGAACAAGGTACAGTCATTATGAATTCACAGTGGTGTCGTTTGGATTGACAAATGCACCTGTTGTTTTCATGTGCTTAATGAATGGAGTGTTCAGAGATTATTTGGACAAGTTTGTCATAGTCTTCCTGGATGATATCTTGGTATATTCCAAGTCAGAGGAAGAGCATGAGCAACACCTGAGAATGGTGCTGCAAGTGTTGAGAAATCACCAATTGTACGCCAAGCTGAGCAAGTGCTCATTTTATCAAAGGCAGATCCATTACTTGGGACATATTATTCCAGAAGAGGGGATCGTTGTGGACCCTGAAAAAGTGGAGGCCATTTGAGAATGGTCAGCGCCAAGGAATGTGGTAGAAGTTATATGTTTTATGGGTATGGAAGGCTACTATAGAAGGTTTATAGCCAGATTCTCAAGGATAGCTCATCCTATCACTTCCTTGCAAAGGAAGGAGAAGAAGTTCCAGTGGACTGAATAATGTGAGAGTAGCTTCCAGCGATTGAAGCAACTGCTAACCAATGCTCCAATCCTAAATATTGCAGATCCAAATAAGGATTACATAGTGTGCACCGCTGTGTGTAGGGAGGGGCTAGGAGGAGTTCTTAGCCAAGAGGGATTTGTAATTTTTTATGAGTCCCGAAAGCTGAAAGAGCATGAAAGGAATTATGCCACTCACGATTTAGAGGTAGCAGCAATCATTCATGCCTTGAGGAAATGGAGACATTACCTCATGGGAAAAATATTCGAGTTGAGAACAGACCATAATGGTCTGAAGTATTTATTTGATTAGTCAAAATTTAAATGTCAGGGAAATCAGATGGCTGGAATTTCTGTGTGAATATGACTTTGATATCAAGCATATCAAAGGGAAAGAAAATAAGGTGGTTGATGCACTCAGCATAAAAGTGCACGAAAGACATGCTACAACCATTAGCATGTACATGACTGAGATTAAAGACAGAATTGTGGAAGCTGCAAATGCTGATTTGCAGTACAGAGATTTACTAGCAAAGCTACAGTAGTGTGAGAGACCACAGACCAAAGAAAGTTACACCTTGGGAACTGATGGCTTACTTTTGTATAAAAACAGAGTGTATGTACCCAATGTCCGAGAATTAAAGCTGGAAATTCTAAAAGAAATGCATAACATGGCTTATGCTAGATATCCTAGATATCAAAAGACTGTGGCAGCAGTCAAAAGCCATTATTTTTGGCCGGGTATGAAAAAAGAAATCATTGAATACATTGCCAGATGTATGGAGTGCCAGAAGGTTAAGGCTGAGCATAAGCACCCAACAGGGTTGTTGCATCCTTTACCTATTCTTGAATGTTAATGGGACGTGGTAACAATGGATTTTATCACCGGACTATCTAGAACAAGAAAGCAACATGATTCAATCATGGTGGTGGTGGACAATCTTACTAAAGCTACCCATTTTATTCCACTGAAAACCACCCACAGGGCAACTGATGTTGCTGATATCTTTTTAAAAAGAAGTTGCACGCTTGCACGGAATTCCTAAAACAATTGTGTCTGATAGGGACCTGAAATTCACCTCGAATTTCTGGAAAGGATTGTTCAAGGGATTTAGAACGAATCTGAACTTTAGTACAGCATATCATCTTGAGTCTGAGGGTCAGACAAAGAGGGTGAACAGGGTAATAGAAGACATACTGAGAATGTATGTGATGGATAAACCATCAAGGTGGGAAGATTACCTGCATTTGGTAGAATTCTCCTACAATAATGGGTATCATGCATCATTGAAGATGAGCCCTTTCGAAGCACTTTATGGAAGAAAGTGCAACAATCCAATGAGCTGGGATAATCCAGCTGACAGAGCAGTCGTTGGGCCTAAACTGCTCAAAGAGATGGAAGACCAAATGATAAGGATTAAACGGAATCTGAAAGCTGCCCAGGATAGGTAGAAAAGTTACGCTGACAGTAACAGAACCCATAGATAATTCAAAGTGGGTGACCATGTTTTCCTGAAAGTGAAGACTAACAGGAGTTCCCTGAAGTTAGGAAGTTGCGCCAAAATTGGTAGGAAGATTTTGTGGGCCATTTGAGATCCTGGAAAGGATTGGGCTAGTTGCATACATGCTTGCATTACCTGCATCTATGACTGTACATAATGTGTTTCATGTTTCACTGCTTAAGAAATATGTACCTGATGCTAATCATGTTATCGATTGGAATGTGATTCAGGTGGAACCAAAGGGTGTCCTGCAAGTGCATTATGTGCGCATATTGGACAGGAAAAGCAAACAGCTCCAGAATCGAGCTATAGAACTCGTAAAGGTCCAGTGGACCCGGTACAATCCTGAGGACGCGACATGGGAGCATGCAAATGTTATGTGGGCAGAGTACCCGCATCTTTTTGAAAATTTTTGAAAAGCTTGCAGATGTTGTGTAAAGTTGCACTGAGGACAGTGCAAAAATAAGGGAGGGGGATTGTAATGTCCCCAAGGCCGAGCCCAGTTGTAAATCTGATGTATGAAATGAATTGTAAATATGTGTTATATGCTAGTGAGCCAAGTTTGTATAAGTCAGTGGGCTTATGTGATTGTTAGGCCAGAGAGCCTAAGGGTTGGAGGCCAAGGGCATGATTTTGTACTTGTATGTATGTAGAACATTTAATAAAATTGTAAACACCACCAGGTGCAAACCGACCACGATGAATGAGTGAAGGGGTACTGAGCATCCATAGAGAGGGTAAGGAATTAGAGGCTAGAAGGTGGGAAAAGGGGCTAAGTGTTTAGCCTAGGGGGCTTAAACCTGGGACTAATATTTTAATATTATTCCAAAAAGACATGTGCATTTTATGTTTTATCCTAAGTTTCTCGCAAGGGGAGGATGTACAAGGGTGATCCGTGCTGGTGGAATGCATGCAGTTCCATGGGTGACAAGTGTCAACCCTGGCACATGTGAATAAAATGGCTAGGATAATTCATGAGAAAGATTCCTCCTCCATTCTACCCAATTTCCTGAACACGTACGGAGCCCTGGATAGTACGACCAACCCAACCCCTAAAGAGAAATCCTCATGCATTCTTGAGAGTCAAAAATCCTGTGTTGTCTTTGATAATCCGTGTGCATCCTTTATCCGACTGATTTAACCCGTGTGTGGAGGCTCTGTTCCGAAGCCATGACCGTGAGACCATCCTGTGATTGTTGAACCAGTTTGGGAAAGCCTGTGTCTATTTACCCCATGGGTTGTTCTGACCACGCAGTACTAGAATGCGTGTGGCTTGTTGGCCTGTGAGCAATTCTCTCCAAGTGAGAGAGTGCACAGAGGAAGGAGAGGACTCCTAGAAGGAACCCTATAGTTGTCACAAAGTCCAGAGACTTCTGGTCTGGTCTGTTGTTGTAACCCAAGGCAAGGGAGGTTAGCAACCGAAGGACTGTCCAGGTGATAGAGACGGTGTATACTCCTGGGGTGTAACAGGCATGTGGGGAATGAGGGTCTATGGGCAGTGAGCGTGAGAGGTTCCTGGGAGAGAATCCCATCCTTGTGGTTGTGTGTTGTTTTCCCTGTAACCTCAGCCTAGCCTAGGATTCCTTGTCTAGGGGTGGAGCTTGGTCCTAGCTCAGGGGTGACCCACTGCTGAGCTTGATGAGCAGTGCAGTCTAAGGCTGGGAGGTTCTTGGAAGGCCTGCACTTGGTTGGTGGAATCTACCACTGCTAAAAGATAAGTATCTGATTATGCTTTATTCATGTTTTGCATGACTATGTTGCTTATCTTACAATGAATTTCGCTGTGTATATGAATTAATATTAAATGCTATTGATTGTTAATTATAGCAGTAAATAATATGTTTTACTCTGAGCTTAAATGTGTTTATTTGTTTAAATGCATGTGGATTATATAATGCCTATATGAATTATGTACAAAGTGGTGTTATAGATTTCTTTTAAGAGCGTTTAAGCCTTGGTAGCCAGAAAGGGTGCGCTACACATAGCCTGACAGAAGGATGCATAGACGAAAAGCCTTGGATGGGATGGCCAAATGACTCTCCTAGTGGATTTTCACTGATCTGAGTATAAATAAATCAATTCAAGATTTTTTTATGGTTGTTGAATGGTTGAGAAGAGCTCCCTATTTTGTAATATTTTAATACTAGATTTGTTCTCTGGTTATGTATGAGACCTGAGAATTTCTCAGTAAGAGAAGTCAACTTATTTCATAATCTTGTTTACTATTGTGTTGAAACACTTGTGCATGGATGATCCATACAAGTTGTTGTAGTTGTATTGTAATGGAGGTTTGATTGTAATGTTGTTGTGACCTATTTCAGTATTCTCTTTCATTGTCTTGTTTCCTCTTATGCTGAAATGCTCATGCATGGATGATCCAAATGAGTTATTGTAGTTGTATTATAATGGAGGTTTGATTATAATACTTATGTGATATATTTCAGTATCTTAAACTTGAGTTCAAGAGTTCTCTTATTCCTGAGTTTTCCTTCACCAGGCTGCTTGAAGGCCAGATGCTCGTGGAAGACTTGTCCACCTTTTCCACTAAGTCTTCCTTCTGCTCACCTTTATCCTTAACCACTGACTGAAGTTAATGAGGACCTCATTTCCTTATGCATTTCTTGTCTAGTTTTTGTGTTAAAACATTCTTGTACTGAGCTTTGTCCATTTGACCTCCACTCATAAACCTACCTCCACAAACATTTTGATGGGTACTGGGCTTATCCTCCTGCAATCTGAATGTGACTCTCAGTGCTAATAGGACCCATCCAAGAGGGTTCACGGACCCTGTTACTATTTCTTTAGTTTTCATGCATGTTTAGATAGTATTTTATTCCCTTTTAAAGTTTAATATAGCTTTTCATAATTAATTCTAGCTTTTGTCAAAGTTATCATAAATTATCTAGTCACAATATGCATCATGTAGAAATGTTCAATACCCTCTTGGAGCACTCCTAGGTGCCTCCCAGGGCCAAGAAGCTTAGATTCACTTCATTTATTTATAGTCTAGCTTTTTTCATGCTTTTAAAGACTTGCACTGCCTTTTTAGACTCCATTTTTCTTCCTGTAGGATTTTCATGTAGAAATTGTACGTTTCCTATAGAACTGAACAGTTCATGTAGAAATATTTTATAGGTCTATTTCAGCTTCATATTTTGACTTAGCTTAATCTTATTTTCACAAAAGCATCAATAAAAAATAAAAATACATTTGTCTTTTTATTGATCAAAAGGTTAGACAATTATCTTGTTGTATTCATGCATTAGTGTAGCTTTACTTCTATTACAGTTTCATGTCATAGCTTATATTGAATTCATATTCTTACCTTTAGTTTGATCTTCTTGATTCATTATTCTTTACTGTAGTTAGAATAATTTCTTTTCACGTAATCTAGATTAGTTGTACTTTCAAATTGATTCTCCTTCAAGCAACAATTTAGAGTTGCTTCCTGTTATTTTATTTTTCTCCACATTTTTAGCCTTTGAACAGTTTCAGACCTTTTCTCCCGACAATGCATATTGTACATATAGTGCATAACACCTCTTAAGTTTGTATGAACCCCAGGTTGACAATTAAAGTAGGAAATCAAGGGTACAGTAAATCATTGCTACTATTATTGGGACCATCAATAGGTGCAACCTTGTTGGGCCTTGGTCATGTATTAAGGAAGAAAGTGAAGGTTAAGGAAGAATAAAGACAAAGTATGAAGTGCATGGAAGGCACACAAACCGAGGAAGGGTCTAAGTGGATAAAGAAGCAGAAAAGAAGGAGTGAGGTAAAGGAAAAGAAAGTCGTTGAAAAATAAGATCAAGGAAGACAAAGCAGCAAAGAAGATGGATCGTGGACAACTGAGAAAGCAGAAGAATACACCAATGGGTTCTTTGGAGCACCTCATGGAGAAGAAGAAAGAACAGGTCGGCGAAGTCCTTAAAATGAAAGTTATGTGGACCTACGGTTTTGGTACCTAGGGTTTTGTCACCTCGAGTCCAATCTAGGGTTTTTAAGAGTTGTAGAAGGATAAATAGAGATCTAGAAGAGGGGAGAGGTTGTTGTTGGGGTTCTTGTTGGTGATAGAAATAGTGAAAGATAGAAGTGTTTTTGTTGTAGAGAATTCTTGTATTCTGGATCTTCAGCTAGGTGTGAAGATCAACCCTGCAGCTGGGTGTGCATGGAGGGGAGATAGAGAGGAAGAGAAAGAAGGATCTATAGCTAAGTGTGCAGATAGAAATATATGTTTTCATCTATTATATCAAGAAATGCAGTTATGTGGACATATCCCTAGGGAGAGGGTGAACCACATAAATCTTGATGTTCTTTGTGGTTGATGTTGTGTTATTTGCTATATGTTATACTATTATTGCATGGTTGTTTTCCCTATTAAATATAGGAGGTATACACTAACTTCGTGAAGCTAAGTATAAGACTATTAAGGATCTTTAGGTTGTATTGCGTTGTTGTTATGGAATCATTTTGCATTTCCTTTGGTTGTAGATACCTGTGTCTTGAAACCCCCCTATTGCTACTTCAGGTGAGACTTCATCTGCTTCACAGGTGTTGCTGAAAGGGCCAATAGTTAGGGTTTGTTGGTGCATTGTTAGATTTGAACCCTGGGTCTGCCCTTGTGCCAACAAATGGTTCCATTGTTGGGATTGAGATATTCTTGAGGGAATGTCAAGGTGGTTTCCATTGAACACAGAGATTCAGAATTAGATAGAAGAACAAGAAAGGGACTTCATCGTAGCTCAGAACAAGAACCTTAGCATTAGTATAAAAGATTGGTTGGGAAGGTACATATTAACTGATGTGCATGAGATTTTCTTTGCAAGAGTACATAAGGAGTTGTATGAGTGGTTATCCAGACTAGCAAACACTCAGTTTGAAATCAGATCTAGGCCACCTGTGGTCTGGATGATGGCATTGATTAAGAAAGTCAAGACAGTCCATAACGTTGTGTCTAGAGCAGTAGATCTCTGGTTTGATAGCACTATTGGAGGGTACATTACTGAATTTTCTATTGATAGAGTGGAATCATATAGTCAAGAAGAGAGGTATTTCTTTAAGGGACATAGAGGAAAGTTTATACACTTTTTGAAGCTGAAGAATAAGATGATATTGCATGAGAAGAGTATCTTGAAGATACAGTAATCAGTTGGATTTTTAAAGCTAATGTTCAAAAATTCAGAAAGTGACAGAGATGAAGAGGCTAGACACACGTGCAGTGGGAGATCATTTAGAAAGGTTCCTCTTGCGAACCTATTTAAGCAGAGTTATGGGCCATTGGCACAAGACGAATATTTATGTAGTGGAGAAGAAGCAGGGAGATCAAACGAAGAGTATTCAGAGTTCACAAGGGAAGAGGAAGTAGAGACTGAAGAACTTTGCTGAGAAGAACCAAAAACTTCAGGGAATGCGCCTACTGTC
>JASDQU010100334.1:818003-836998 GCA_032191745.1 Picea mariana
AACCTGCAGAACACCAAAAATTATATAGAGGTGACGTCATATTGCTAAGATATCTTGTCTATGCTCAAAACGTTGTGACTTTTTCATCTCTCTTGATTGGCATTGAGTTGTTAGTTGTATTAATGAGTTTATTTGCTAAACGTTGTGCTCTTTGCTTCTCAAATTAACCTATTATCAAAGCTTGACGTCACCCTTGTAGCAGAATTTGTATAGGTGACGCAGTGATATGTTGTATATGAGCTCATTTGGAATTAACATTGCATTAATGATATGATACAAAGCTTAATTGTGAACATTGAATGTTGATTTTCCTTTTATGCTTTATTGGAGAAGTGATATAAGTCTTTGCTTTGTTTAGCCATCATTGACTTCGTCAATAATAGCATTAATCCATTGCTCATATATTTATTTATTTGAAGATAGTCATTTATTTCATGAAGTACTAACCCACTGCAAGCACATATTCTAGTTGTATTTGTCTTGTCTCGCAAACAGGTGCATTCTTCAGTGGATTTCTCTTCTTGACTATCTCACTTGGGCAGCAATATGTGAAAGGGGTTTCCTTGACTTGGCCTTTATCCTTTAGCCTTTCTTTAATCCAGATTGCCTTAGGGACGTCTCCCTTGGACTTTCCCTCCTAAATAGAAAGAGCTCCCCATTGAGGGGACAGTGGGTGGGGAAGCTCCTGTTACGCCGGTTTCAAGCCCTGACTCAAGCTCTTTGGACCTTTCCTACAAACCGTGCGATAACACATTGTAAGAGGGAAAAAGATCACAAGGAAGCTTACTAAAACTGGTTATGATACCGTTGCAATCAAACCTACATTACAACAGCATAACAACCCTCGACTGGATCCTCCATGCTCGAGTGTTTTAGCACAGTTTGTACAAAGAGATGAAAAGAGGTTGTCTTCTATTAATCTGAAAGTCTCAAATCGATTACATAACCAGAGAACATCTCTGGCATCACAAGAATTACAAGATGGGAGATCTGCTCAACCATTTGACCACCTAACAAAATATCAAATCTACTTATTTATACTCAGAACAGTCCCCGACTATCAGGAGAGTGATCTGATCACTACATTCAAAATTTTGCGTCTGAGCAGTCTTCTGTCAAACTATGCATGTATCCCTCTGTCAGACACGAGCTCAAATCGGCATGGGTTTGTAGGAGAATCCGTCCATGGGGGTACCTCGGGTTGACAGCTCAGTCCCCACGGCTGGGCCTTCCATGCCGTCCATTTATGGATTGAGCCGAGGTTTCAACCATCGGCTCTACTTTCATTAACTTTCTTTTCTTGGGAAATCAACGAGATTAAATGCTCAGGGGGCAGTCATGTGGTGCTCTCGGATAGGACACCATATAAACACACGATTGCAGGACCGCTCAAAAGAGGTTTGGGTTCAAACCGCTTTAGGGCCCGCAGTCCATATCCTTTCACCACGTAGCACATTTGACTTACCATGGTTTCGATTGCGGGACCGCTCAAGAAAATTATCGCCCAAGCATGTTGCGTCCCTGCAATGGACTGTGGTCATCGATCTCATAATCTTGGGCGAGGATTTACGATCAACGACTCAAATCTGCCCTCCTCAGATCAATGGATCAGATCTTCCCCTTTCGAATTGACGATTGAGATTTGCTTCATGATTCAGACTTCAGACCTTTCAAACTTCGAACTATATTTGCCCCAAGCAAAACCTCGGACCTTTCAAACTTCGAACTATATTTTCCCCAAGCAAAACCTCCGGAGCTAGGGATCTGATGACGCGTGGCTCCTGGATTTGGATGGGCGAGATCCATTTCGGGTCTCCGGGCTCCAGGGAAAACAAATCTCAAACCGTGTCTTCGTCCATGCGCTTTTACCCGGAGCTATGGATCTGACGACCCATGGCTCTTGCTGATCAACGACGCAGATTCACTTCGGACCTTCAAGACTTCAGGCACTTCGAGACTTCGTGCACTTTGGCACTTCAGGCACTTCAGCACTTTGGGAGGCACTACCACTAAGATCAACGACTCCCTGCTGACTTTGAGATCAATGGTCCACGACTTCTTCAAGACTTCGGGCTTCGACTCTTCGGAGGCTTTATGCGCTTTTCACTTAGAAACTCCCAAAGTTCATTTCCCCGAATGCTTGGATCAACTGCCCCCTGTCCCCTTCAAAATCAATGGCTCATACTTACTTCGGGGTTTCGGGACTTTGGACCCTTAGCTCTAATGCTATACTTTTCGCAACTCTACAGTTCTGAATACTTGGGAGCCGCTAATCTGAACTTCACAGGGGACTTATGCCATTGAAACCTAAGCCCGTCAGTTTGTATTTTAAGCCCGAAATGAGTTTCTCTACACGTTGCACTCGGACACTTCCTGTGCAGACCACGAATTCGGATGACCTGATGCCCTTGACAACTATATGTGATAACATGACCCCTCCAAGTCTGTAATGTTCCCAAGCCAATTTTTTCGCTTGGGAACACTAGCTAACCACTGAACAAAATGTTTGATTGTATGTGTTTGCAGGATGGCCACTGATATTTCGGCCCTAGGGTTTATGTTTTAGTTTTTTAACACAATTTATCAAGATTCATTCAACACAATGATAAATTTCATCAACATACAAGATATGGAACCACAAAGCATAGATATGACATCTTTATTAGGAAATAACAAGAACCTGATACAATATATGAGAAGATATGGAATAACATCAGATGGCTCCAATAACAAAAGATATGAGCTACTACAAAATGCTCCCGAAACACAAGACAAGCCTCCCAAAGGCTGAATACAATATGAGAGATCCAATACAAAAACTAGGGTTTGCACAACCCCCCTAGTTGATGGTACGTCATACTGAAGAATATGAAGACCAAGGGTTCGGCCCTCCTGAAGAGAATCTCCAAATGATACCAAACTCCACCAAGTGATAGATCAGGGCACTGTGAACCCCTTCCTGAAAGATGAATCCCAAATACCACGTCTTCCTCCTCCAACTGCTGCAACCCTAAACAGGTACGACCCTCCTGAAAAAATAATTAATTTAATTAATTAAAAAAAACCTATCTAGACTCGATGGAATTCCGCAAAACTTTCTAAGATGTCATACATGGTCATTTACATCATTCCTAAAAAATAGTTACCAGAAGATAACCCCATTAGAATGCCTTTCACCACTTTGGAGGAATTATTGTTGGTGGGAGGGAAAAACTCAAGGGAAATAAATAAGGCTGAAAATCCCAATTAATAACTTGAGGATAAAAAATCCTCAATGAAAGAAACTCCCCTAATGAAAAAATCCCAAGGTAATTGTCCTAACTATGACCCATGCATACCTATTACATTATTAACCCACGCAGGGGTGCGGAAATTCCGTTTACAAAAAAGTGTGTTGGAGGCATAAATTGTCCAGTAGAACCAAACTCTCTTTGACAAAATAACATCCTGATGATGCATCTTTTCATGGCACATGGAGTTGACCGCCTAGTTGAATAGGCGGTCAACAGAGCTCATAGCAAAATAAAGATGATCCTCAAACAAGTTCAGGAAGAGAAGCTACAAGCCTCCAAATCCCCCTGGCTACAATAGATGAATAACAAATAACTTCATTTTGACATCCTCATAATCGTGTGCAACACACCATTTATTTATACATCTCATGAATGATTTGACATTCATTTTGGCAGAAATAGCATTATTTCCTTAGAAACTAGGTAATTTTTCAATTGCTTTTTCTGGAATAGCATGTGGATAATTATTTATTGCACTAAAGTCACATGGATCATATATATCCATTTCTGAAGTAAAACTTTTATTAACAAAGAGCAGGGGGATATCAGAAATGGACTCGGTTCCTAAATGACTAAGTACTCTATGATAAGAGGCTTTGGCTAACCTCCTTTGATAAACCTTTTTAGGTTCAGGAATGAAGTTAAGTAGGCCTTTTGAGTTCCTCCTTGTAGAATACTTAGTTAAATTGGAATTAAGTGGAGTCGCCAGATGGTTGAGTCTATTTTTGATAAACTACAATCATCAAAAAACTAAGTAAAAACAAAAAGGAAAAACAAGTCGTGTTCCGGGAATAGAACGATTTATCCCTGGAAACAACACCAAAATGTTGCCGCCTTATACACACCTGGGAGATGTGGAAGAAATCTTCAATCCACTCAGTGTGTCCTTGGGGACAAGTGAGAGTTAAGGTGTTGTCACCTAATCCTCAACTCCTCTGTCTAGGCTAACTCCTAGCGAAGCCAAGGGAGGTAGTCCCTAACAAAAATACTAAGGCTTGAACTAAACTAAGTACAAGAAATGAATCTAGGAGTTTATTATTTCATTAACCAACATAAAGTAGAAAATACACAGATCAATTATTCACCACGATATAAATATCAAACATATACTTGCATAAAATTATACTTAAGACACAATTGTTAGATGCAAGTAAAATCAAATTGCTTCAAGTGACTGAAAAGTAAAATGAATCATATGGTTTTGCAAAGTGTGTAAATGAGACCAGTGCCTTAAAGGTAATCATGGGCAGTGTAGATCGTGTATTTTATTAAGTTAAATTGATGGTAGATTAATGAAAGTTTGTGTGGCCCCTTAAGAGGCTAGCTCTTTGTTTGGAAACTTGCGGAAAACTTACTGAAACCCAAGAGGTCTTACCAATAAACTCACTATGGGTGCTGGATGTCCAAAACGGGTGGAAAACTAGGTCCCGAGAGGGCCTGCCTTACTTCACAGATCACCCTTAGGCGTTTTCCTGCGCATTGAGCTAACAAATTCTGAGATTTCCCTAATTATTCTATCACCACTGACCAACCCAGCATGTTTGAAACTTACTCCCAGCAGATCGAGACTAGCTCGCAACTGGGAGGGTCAGGAACCGCATTGGGAGCTGAGGGGATTTGTTTATTTTAAACAAGAAATCAAATATTGAAATTGAAATGTTTTCTAATTACTAATGTCTTCACTGACCAACCTCTTTTGAGGATTTGAGGAGACAGGTTAATTGCCAAATTGAAAATTGCATGAACTTGAAAATAACTAGCAATGAAAGATTACTGTGATTGAAAATTGAAATCTAATCTTATGAAGTTTGTGTAGTTCTTTAAGACTATGAAAATGATTCCTTTTACTTAGTCTTTAGATAATAAGATAAATTTAAACTTTAGGCAAAAAAGGGAATTCATGCATGAAACTGAAAACACCACCACACTGGTTCCCCCCTTAAGGGAAAAGAGAAAAGAGTGAGGCCTCCTTAGCCTCACTTATTTTATTGATTTTCTTTACAATTTGTTTTTCTTTAATTTTTGTGGAAGACTTGTGAGTCTTATATCTTGGGCTCACAAGTGTTACAAGGCTTTCTTTGGAACTAGTCTTCAATGGTTCACTTTCGGGATCAAAGCAACTCCAATTTTCGTCAGATTGGACATAATTTCTCCCTCTTTATTTGATGACCTATTAGAAAACAATGAACAAATTAGATCAACTTCACCCAAAAGACACTTGGAGAGTGCCTTAAGAAACAAACAAAACTTAAGCTTAAATTTCCTGGAAATTTCTTAGTATAAAAATGTTTTTTTTATAACTTTTTGACTTGTTAAAGGAGACTAAAGGATGACTCTTTTAGTTGCTTTTGTTTGTTGTCATAAAAAAACAAGTAAAGACTACTAAACAACTTGATCTAAGCAATTAAACACTTCACTTTTTGCCTAAATAGATCTGAAATAAGAACAAGCAAAAAATAAACTTTACTCCTAGATCTAGCTTTTGAGTATGAGATGAACTTTTGCCTAAATCTAGAAGGTCATGCATGCATAAGTATTCAATTAGTTTAACTTTAAAATGAATTATCTTTGAATGCAAAACAGAAAGTAACTTGAAGAAGAAATTTGAAATTAAGGAGAGATAGAGAATGAGAGGGTCTTCTCATTGAAACTTGAATCTTGGGATATGGGGTCCTTTGATCAATGAAAGAGGGAATTGTTTTTTATATCTTGAAGAAGTTGAATGATGGATCTCTTATCCCACTCTCCTCCAAGCTTGAATAACTTGTTTGATCTTTCCAATCCTGCAAACACTTGTTAGAAAAGTATTTTCCTACAAAGGGACTTGAGAACACACATTAGTTCATCCGAAAAATATGCATCTTTAAATTTTTGAAAATAGAAAAATAATAGGATCTAAGAAATAAGCAAATTGAATAAATCCTATCCTAGTATGTGATAACACACCTTCAAGGTTTTATATAAAGTAGATATACAAAAATTGGATCAAATACAAATTTACCTCAATTGGATCATGCACAATTGTCCAAGCATCCACACATAACAACAATGACCATTGATCTCCGAAGTATTTTATTCAATCTTCCAAAGAGTATTACAATAGTGTTACAATAACAAGCATCGAATCCCAAGCTCCAACTAGCTTTAGCAATGGGATAGTGATTCTTTATATAGCCAAAGGTGAAAGATGGGGAGATGAGGACTGTTGACTGCCTCTCCAACTAGGGGGTCAACTCCATGTTCCATGAAGAGATGCATCATCAGATGCTCATTTGTCGAAGACATTGGTTCTACTGGGCAGATATGCCTCCAACACTTCTTTTTGTAACTGGAATTTTTGCACCCCTGCGTGGGTCAATAATGTAATAGGTCTTCATGGGTCATAGTTAGGTCAGTTACCTCGGGATCGGTTCATTAGGAGAGTTCCTTTCACCAAGGGTTGTTTATCCTCAGGTTATCAATTGGGATTTTCAGCTTTATTGATTTCCCTTGAGTTTTTCCCTAACACTTGCAATAATTCCTCTGGTAACTATTGATAGGAAATGATGTAAATGACCATGTAATACATCTTAGAAAGTTTCGCGGAATTCCTTCGAGTCTAGATTAGTTTTTTTTAATTAATTAATTTTTAATTAAATTTCCCTAAGTTTGGAGGTTTAATTATTTAATTAATTAATTATTTTTGAGCAAAAATTGTAAAAACTAAGTCTTTGGGTTTTTGATAGGGGTATTTGTGCTCAAAAGAAATGGAATAGCACCCCCTACACCCCTAGACCAAGTTTCAGCTCAGTTGGACAACCTCTGCTATGGATTTGTCCACCTAGAGTGTCAGTCAGTAAAAAACAACAATTTTAATTGCTAAGTCCAAACATAGCAAAAATGTAAAAATTGTAATAATGAGTTAAAAGGATGTTGTGAAGGTGGATAAATATTGAGAGAGGTTTCCTAAGCCTAAACCTACCCACCCAACTTATTCTAACCTTTTTCTAAACCTCTCACCCCCTCACTCACTCAACCCTCACGCCCTCCTAGGGGAAGTTACGCCCCCCCTAGCTAGAAAAACGTGGCAACATGTGTTTGATGTATGGGGGCCTCCTCTCCATGTGGCTTCCCTGCCTTTACCCTCCACGTCACCTCCTAGAGTGGATCCACTCCTTTCCCCTCATTAATTCATCTCCACTCCTTGCCAAACCCTCAAGTTGTGCGCCCTCCAAGGAGAGTTATGCCCCCCCTTTTGTGGATCTCCTAGAAAAAATAATTTTTATGAGTTGGGGCCTTTTTCTCTCCCTTGGCATGCATCCCCTAGCCTCCTACTACCTATTTTGTGTGATCCCAACACCCTACCACTCATCCACACCCTAGATCTACCTCACAAACCCTAGATGGTGCGCCCTACCCTTGGGATTCCCTCTTATGCTTGGTGATGGACACTTGTCATTGATCCAAGAGGGGTGAGTTTGTCTCTCCAAGTATAAATGGAACCCCTCTCACCCTCATTTATTGACCATACCTTGAGCTAGTGTTATGCTACTTGATTTTCTACTCTCTCTCTCTCTCTCTCATTCTTGTTCCATGTTTTTTCCATTCTTTGGCTCTTAGAGTTTTGGAGAAAGTATTTCTCCAAGATCCATTTCTTGAGTAATAAAGGAGAAAACTTTGGAGGATCATTGGAAGAGCAACAATTATTTTTGTTCTTGCTACATGTGAGGTAAACTTGTATGTGTTTGATTTGATTTATGCATAGTCTAGATCTTGGGTAAAGTATTTTATTTGAGTAGATCTAACAACGAGTATTCTTGTAGATCTATATATGTGAGTTGCTAGATAGGGTGCAAGTATTTCATCCTATTAGCACATTCAGCCATATTATCTTGGTATTCATAGATCTTGCTAAGTTTTTGTAGGTTTGGCTTCAAGGGTTTTATTGGGAATGCCTCAAGGAAGAGTCCTCCCTTAAAGCACACATAAGCTCCTCTTTTCTCTATATTCTTTACTCATTATTTCTTGCTGTCCTTTCATATACATTTAAGCTAGCTTAACATCTTAAAGTGGTCATCTAAATCTACTCTCTTCATAAAATTTTCTATGTGAAAAATTTCTACCAAAAACATAAATTTTTCTTCATCTTTGCTTGTTGTGTGTAGCATTTCCAGCAAGTATACCTTGCTGGTTTTTGCAGGTTCAGTTCTTGTTGAGGGGGTTAAGTTTCCCTAAAATAGCCACAAAACACTTCAAGACCCTTCTCTTCAAGTGGGTAACATTATCAACCTTTCTCTTCACTTCTTCTAGCTTCTTGAGCATATTTTCCTCCATTTCTTGCTGATTTTAGTAGCTCATAGCTTGGGAGGAGGATTGGTACAGCCTACCTCCCACGTGTGAGCTTGGGTAAGATCTAGCTTTGATTTTTCTATCTATAAATCACTCTCTTAAGCTAGGACGTGGGGTTAGTGAGCTTCTTGTAGTGGTTGCTTGCTTGCCTTGCTTGCTTCTCTCTCTTTCTTTCCAAGTTATCTTCTAAAAGTTTAATAATTACCTACACTTTGGGAGAGGAATACCCCAAATTGTGAGGTTAGGGTTTTAATGTGCTTATGATTTATTCATGCTCTAATGGTTAAAATCATCTAGATCTAGATCTCTCACACATTTAAGCTTAAGCCCTTGGGGCATAATCAACTTACTTAGATATATTTGCATGTTATAATATCTTTTTGAAGATCTATCTCATTTACATGCTCTAATCCAACACAAGAAATGGTTAATGATTTCATAGTTTAATAAATGGTTTTTCTTTTCATGTTATAACACTTTAAATCCATTTGTCACCATAATTAAGTGAATGTGTTGTTGATGAATCGATAGTGTATGCATATAACTAAATCTCTCAAGCTTTCTTTCATACTTAGTGCTTTCTCTTAATGTTTTAAACAAACATAAGATAAGTGGTGATAAGCTTGAGCTTTCTTCTTTCTCCTTTGGGCAAGTTGTTCTTTCTTTGTTCTTTAGCTTTCTTTCATAACAAGCTTACTCATGTTAATGATCTAATGCATGGTGATAAACTAAATCGTTATTTAGCTCTCTTTTAATGCTTTATATGTGTTAATTCTCTTCATGTTCATGCTTAAACAACACACCTTCTAAGCTCATAAAAGTTTCGGTTTTGGTCTAGAATCACCAATTTTTAGCATCTCAAAGTCATTAAAACACTTCAAAATACACCTAAAAGTCTAACAAATTGATATACATACTTAATAGACTTAGTAGGGTACTTTAAACCACCATCTTCACCATCTAAAATGGGGATTGAGGAGGGAAACGGAAGGTGATAGGCCAGGGACAGTCTCACGGCGCAAAGGAGCGTCATTTCCGTAAAAACTCAATTCTTTGGGCTGACCTACAAAGCTAGGGTGGGCCTCGTTGCTTCACTTCTTGAGCATCCAACAACTATTTGGAAATCAGGGGAGGATTTTTTTGGTGAAACTTCTAATAAGGGTAGTAAAATATTTTCAATCTTAAGAACCCTTAACTCACTAAGTAATTAAACCTTGGGCTTAATACTTGTAATTCAATCTGTCATCTAATAATACCTTGTGGGTCAAATAACCAAGTGTTGAGTATCATAATCATTGTGGAACACTTGAGCTTTAACTTTTAAATCTTCTAAGTTTCCTTTGACTTGTGAATATTGATGTTGCCACTGAGGAGAAGTCCAATAGAGTAAGTGCTATTGGGGCATGCTTAGGCCTAATGTGTTGATGATGCTAATGCCTTGATCTTTTTCAAATCCTTCACATTGAAATAACATGGTTAACTTGTTGTGTTGTATCATTTTTGTATTTATCATTCTTTATTGTAAGTCCTTGTATCTAGTCTTGTGGTAAATATTTATTCTTTTGTAATCTTTGTAATTACTTTGTAACGAAACACCCTTTAACTTAGTTGACCCCTTACCCAACCTTAGGCACTAGTCTTAGTTGACTTAGGGAAAAGGCTTGCTTAACATACTAACCTTGCATCTTGCATTGTTGCCTTAGCATCATATGTTAGACTTCCCCCAAACCTTAACAAATTAAAATCAACTCCTAGAACTTAAACGCTAAATCTTATATAGTAACTAGGGTCTACCCCCCTTGGCTTCCCTAGGAGTAAGCCTAGACGGAAGAGGTTCTGGTCAAAGTGGCATCGTGGGCTGTGAACCTAGGCATTGTGCCTCCAAGGACACACTAAGTGAGCCGGACTTAGCCGTGATTTAGTCATGGTTTAAGATCTTCTCCATTATCTTGTTCAATCTTTCTTTTCCAAGCATATCCTTCACATAATGGTAAATACATACATGGATAAGCTATCTTAAATCTTAAGGTTTTTTTACACACTTGTTAAGGCAAGTTGTTCTTGCCCATTATTTTTGCAAGTTGGATAACTAAATGGTGATGTGATGCTATGATGTTTATTTTTGCTTAATGTCCTTTTCATTCACATAATATCTTGTGGTTTAAGCAAGTACACTCATAAGCTTTACACTTTCAAGCATATCTTTATTCACATTCAATTTGCAAATATACATGTGGAATGGTTAATAAGTAAATGGTATATATTTTGTATCTTTTCCACTTAAGTTTGATGTGTTAATGCTCTTTTATTTCAATCTTGCAAACACATTTTTGTGAACTTTTTCATTTCGGCCATACGCTAAAAAGTGTATTTTAAAGGGTCTAAAATACTCCTAAAAGCAACCCAACACACTAAAAGACCCACCCGCGGGTCATAATAACACTTAGACAACTTTTAGGGGCTTCATTCAGCCATCTCCACCATCTAAAATGGGTTTGAGGAAAACAACGGAAGGAAGTGGCGAGGGACCGTCCCGTGATTCCGTAAGGGGGATCCTTTCCGGGAAGTACTCTTACTGTCAGGGATGATCGTGGAAGCTAGGGTGGGCCTCGTTGCCTTACTATCTTGAGCACCCGGCAGTCATTTGGCCAAGGGAGGAGGAAGCTTGAAGCACAAACATAGTTTAGGGGGGAGGGAACAATAAAATTTATCCAACTTTTAAACAACTCCTTAAACATCTAGTTGCATAGCTCATTCATGTGTGTTTGGGGGACTTAGATGTATACATAGGAACACACATTGATGGTTAATTCATGCTTATATCTATTTTGCAACTTTATGGTGTATGTCAATGTCTATGTGAGCAATTGAGTTAAAATTTGAATATCTTGTTTCATTTGCTTTTTGTGGTGTGAATCAAGAAGGGGTTGAGTATCCCACTTAGGGGAGGCATCACCTTCTTTGATTCTTGAGTGCTTTTTGTGGTTGCCAGTGAAGGCGGTCCAATAGAGTAAGTGTTATTGGGGCATGCTTGGCTAATGTATTGATCTCACTTACATATTGTTGTATCTTTTGTATTTTTGTATCTATTTGTGTATTTTGTAAACATTGTAATAATTGTAATACTTTTGTAAGTATTTGTAATCTTTGGTTTGGGGTAGTTTAACTTATTTCATATTGTAATACTTTTGTAATAAACCACCCTCAAACTTAGCTGACCCCATTTCCCAACCTTAGGCACTAGTTTTAGTTGACTTAGGGAAATGGTTGATTGTCATATAGTTAGACTTGCACTTTGCATTTGTTGCCTTAGCATCTTAGGCTAGTTTTCCCCTTTAGCCTTTAACAAATTAAAACTAACTCCTAGAACCTTAAACACTAAAATCAATCTAGTAACTAGGGACTACCCCCCTTGGCTTCCCTAGGAGTAAGCCTAGAAGGAAGAGGTTCCAGTCAAGGTGACAGTGTGGACTGAGAACCTAGGCATTGTGCCTCCAAGGACACACTAAGTGAGCAGGACTTAGCTCACATTAGCAAGTGTGTATTAGGACGGCAACAGGGTTGTCAAGCCAATACCTACCCCTGAGCTAGAACTTGAATGAGCTCCATCAAATTCTAAAGTCCACATTCTTTTAGGTGTCTTGGTAGGTTTATCTTCTGAACTTGCGTCTTGGACGAACCAATTTTCAATCTCATTGTTAACACAAAGGAGTCGATCATCAAGTTCGTGAGGGGGCTCAGTAAGGCATCCTGTGATGGGTTCTGATGCTATCCTTATACACACTTGCAAACGTGATATAGGTCCTGTTGACTTAGTGTGTCCTTGGAGGCACAATGCCTAGGTTCACAGCCCATGCTGTCACTTTGACTTGAACCTCTTTCGTCTAGGCTTATTCCTAGGGAAGCCAAGGGGGGTAGACCCTAGTTACTAGATATGATTAACGTTATGTTCTAGGAGTTGGTTTTAATTAGTTACAAGGTTGGGGGGAAAGACTAACCTTTGATGCAAAGGTAGCAATGCAAGATGCAATATTCAATATGACAATCAATCCTTTCCCTAGGACAACTAAGACTAGTGCCTAGGATTGGGAAATGGGGTCAACTAATGTTTGAGGGAGTTTGATTACAAAAGATTTACAAATAAAACAATGATTACAATTACTTCACAACAATGTTAGATACAAATCCATAATTAGATACAAGATGAATAGATGATACAATAGATACAACAAGAATATCTAAGAACTACAAAATATAAAGATACAAAGAGGCAAGTTAACCATGTGTTTTAATGGGCAGGAAATAAAGGATTTCGATGCATGGATACCATCAACACATTAAGCCAAGCATGCCCCAATAGCACTTACTCTATTGGACTGCTTTTCAATGGCAACCACAACACACAAGACCCAACAAGAAGATGCCTCCAAATGGGATGCGCTATCTCTTGAGGGATCACACCATAAAGAACACTTAACAAAATATTTGAAAGCTTTAAAGCACAAGTGTTTCACAATACTAAAAAATGACACTTGGTTAATTATTTCACAAAGCAAAAGAAATGTTACTTGCATGTAAGATTGAAAAAGAGTTATGCTTGCAAGTACTGAACCATAAGATGTACCAATGAAAGTGTTGCCTAAAACACTAAGTGAATTAAAAGTTGGTTAAAGATTATTAAAGATTTTAGTTCCCTAACTAAGTGTCAAACCAGAATCCTCCTCCCCCAATTACCAAATGGTTGTTGGATGCTCAAGAAGTGAGGCAACGAGGCCTACCTTTGCTTCACAGTGTTGGCGACGGAAGTCACTCTCGGATTGCTATCAGGAGCAGAGCCCGAGGCCCATCAGTTTTATGTCACGATTTGTTTATAGATGGGGCGACCGAATGGAAGCCAACTCAAAACGATATCATCCAACTCCAAACTAGGCCAGGCATGCATAGGTGAGTGAGGTCTTTATAAACTTCAGACAGTGAGTTGTAGTAAAGGGTGAACAGGCGGAGGACTTATATGGGAAGAGTGCGAAGGTCTGTTATAACGACAGGTTCCTAACAGACTGTAGAAGAAGGCATCCAAACGCAAGGTCTTTTTGTGTTTAAATACAGAAAACCAGAGAATACAATAATGCAACGATAAATCATTTATCACAACAGAACTGCAATAATTCGCGTGACTCAGTCTATCATGAACTCTCTTAGCATGACATGAAAATTAGATGGAGTGAGAAAAACTGTCTGTCATAAAACAAGATATTTCATATATAGATGCATATCCAACAAACTAGAATGTCTGTTAAACTTTACAGTAGGGAGCTCTGCTCTACCATCGATCCTTACAAAAATACCAAAACTGAGTCTATATACTCAGGAAACTTCACCTCACATAGGCGTGTACAGTCATTCAAATCCGGGTGTCCCTTCAGTCAACCTCGTACTGATGTCTTCTTTTAAGCGCCATCTTAACTAAGCATGGCTCTTGTAAGGAGAGTAGCTGAGCCATTAAGTGCTGGGCTAGCGTGCACAGACTTTTCTGTTGAGTCGAGGACTCCGGCATGGCTTCTCTGGGAAAATCGATACACAGGACCTCCTCAGGCAGACGGCTTGCCAGAACCTCCATTCCCTCACTTAATGAATGAGAGGAAGTCTCAACCACCTGCGCCTGTCGTCATTTACTCTAGGCGAGAAACATTAAGGAGATCGGATCCGATGGCGCCTGGAGGTCGCGATGATCCCCTCTGCAACTGAACTCGGCACCTCGGGCCTTCTTTATGCAACCCCTTCCTCTCCCCAAGTGACCATGGGCTATGACCATATGCTTTTTGACACTCGCGAATATGAAAGGGCTAACCTTTGCTGATTGAAATCGCGATGAGAGATATGTTGAGAAGGCTTAATCTGACACCGTTTGTCCTTCTAGATCCGACGGTTCTTACTTCTCCTAGCGATGTCGTGGCCCGGGCCCGAGATTCTCCTGGCACCTCGCACCTCAGAAAATAACGGAGCTGCTTTTTGCGTGTTGGAGTCGCGATGGGCGAAGCGTCGAGATGGCTCTACTCGCTACGAGGTGTCCCTTCTGGATGAACGGCTGGGATCTTCTCGGCAAGACTGTGGGCCCGAGTCTCGGATGCCCTCGGCACTTCGCATCTCGCGGCTGGGAGGAGCTAGACCTTTATGCTTCAAAGTCGCGATGGGCGAAACGGCGAGGAGCCTAATCGCGCACCACGTGTCCCTCTGGATGGACGGCCTAGATCTTCTCGGCACAATTGATCGCGATCAACGGTCCTCGTTACTTCGCGAATTCTCCATGGAGACTTTTGACCGTTCACCGCTTTAACAACTTGTACACTATACTTGGCGTGATTTAGCTGACTGCAATTACCTGCCGACCGTTGATCTGCTTCGCAAAAAAGACCTTGGATGCTGCCGACAACACTTTGCCCGCTCGCTTGACCTGCTACTTGAAAAAAAACAGGGATTCCCCTGTGCTGCGCTTGATTATTTCATGCAACTTGCAGACCCGAATGCTCTCGAGCCCATGACAAGAATTATCACTAACATTAGGCTGCATGGGGGATAGAGTCATCCTTGTGATGCTCTAAGAACTCCTTCTGCAGCTTCAGCGCCTTGCTTTTGGGCTATGGAGTCACTTATTAGGCCGAAAACATACAAAAAGAAACGAAACAAAGAACTAAAGACAATATTTACAAACAGAGGAGCCGTCTAAGGCTCAAATAAAACATTTTTTCAGGAAATGCCCATTCACTGGGCTGTTGAAAACCTCTCCATCCTCCAGATCCTGCAACCCATATGTGTTGTTGGAGAAAACCTCAAAGATTTTGAAGGGGCTGATCCAGAGGGCGTCGAACTTGCTGTGCTTGCCTTTATCTTGTCTGGGTGCGTCCCACTTAAATACCAAGTCCCCGATCTCGAACTCCTTCTTCCTGACCTTTCTGTCAAAAGCCTGTTTGATCTTCTGCTGATGACTATAAGCTGCATCCCTCACTTGTTCTCTGATCTGCTGCGCTTCCACTATCTGATGGATTCTTCTGATCATATGATCTGGTTCTCCCTCGTAGTCTTGAAAGAACTTCGCCACAGGTAAGGCGAGCTGAGTAGGGAAAACCGCCTCTGCTCCATAGACTAGTTGAAATGGCGAAGTGCCCAGAGACTTCTTCATTGTGACACGATCGGCTCACAGAGAAAATTTCAACTTTGAATCCCAGGCTCTTTTGTTATCCTCTAACAATCTTTTGATGATCTTTATCAGGCTTTTGTTAAACGATTCCACTAAACCATTTCCCTGGGGATAGTAGGGGGTGGAGTGAATTAGCGAGATCTGGAACTGCTCACAGAACTTAATTAGAGGTTCAGATTTGAAAGAAGCAGCATTGTCGGTGACGATCCTATTGGGACAACCAAATCGGGTTATGATATCCTCCAGGAAGCTGATAATTACTTTGTGTGATGCGCTTTTGGTGGGGACAGCTTCTATCCACTTGGTGAAATAATCTGTTGCAGTCAGGATCCATCTGTGCTGACCACTTGAGGGAGGATGAATTTCTCCGATGAAGTCCAACCCCCACTGCTGAAAAGGTGTCGAAGCTACTATGGGTTTCAATGGCAGCGACTTGAGCTGTTGCTTTCCTGAGAACTTTTGACATTTGGTGCAAGCTCTGATTTCCCTGCAAACATCGGGGAATAAAGTGGGCCAGTAATACCCAGCTTGGAGTATCTTATGGGCTGTGGTCTTCCAGAAATGATGACCTCTGCAAAGGCCGTTATGAAAATCAAACGTAACCTTCTGGGCCTCCTGCGGGTTCAGGCAATATGAGGCAATACCTGACTGCCTTGAGCTTAAGAGCCCTCGCTTTGCTTTTTCCCATTCCATCGGGGGGCTTCAACTCTTGCAGAAAATACAGAATGTCACGATACCAGGCACATTCTGCCAGCGATAAGCCATCTTGAGAGCCTTGGCTGGGCGATTCAGCTTGCTGAGATCCTAGGCAAGTATTGATGAAACTAACTCCCAAGGCTTCGCAGTTGGATTCAACCAGTAGCTTGGCTAAGCCTTGCCCCTTAACCAACTTGGTGGGTTTTATTTCCAAGTCAAATTCCAGAATTTTTGCGATCCATCGGCCTCTTTTCCCATCTACGTCGGGCTGCACAAGGATGTCCTTCACGAAAGCTGAAGGAACATATGCTGTTACTTTTGAATGCAGGACATAGACTCTGAAAGCTTTAAGAGCTTTCACTAAGGCATAGGCCTGCTTTTCCATGATTTCATATCTGCTCTCTGCATCTCTTAACGCCCTGCTGAAGAAGGCGATGGGCTGCTCATGCCCTTCCTCATTTTTCTGCAATAAGACCGCCGCCACTGTATCAAAAGAAGCAAAGGAGAAAATTAGGAACTCTTTGGAATAGTCAGGACTGATAAGCACAGGTGCCTCAGTCAATGCCTTTTTAATTTGGTCAAAAGAGGCCCTGGGCTCAGCGGTCCATTTCACTTCGTTTCCCTTCCTGAGCATGGTCGTGATGTGTTTCACTAGCTCGGCAAAATTTGAGACAAACCTCCTTAGAAAATTAATTTTCCCCAAAAAGGCATGAACCTTTTTTTTAGACCTGGGAAGTGACAAGGCTTGAATTGCCTCCACCCTATTGGGATCAATTCTCACCCCTGCTGTCGATACTATATGTCCCAATAACTTCCCTTCCTGTATAGCAAACAAATATTTCTTGGGGTTCATGGATAGGCCAAACCTTCGACACTTCAAGAAGACTCTCTTTAGATGACAGTGGTGCTCCTTGTCTGTCCTGGAGAAGACCGTGATATCATCCAGATAGATCACTACGAACTGGTCCTTTTCCCCGATGAAGGCTATATCCATGGCCCGCTGAAACGTTGCTCCTGCATTCATCAACCCAAATGGCATTTTGGCATACATGAACGTGCCCCAAGGAGTGGTGAAGGCTATCTTCTCCCTGTCTTCAGGCACGACCAATATCTGATTATAGCCAGAAAACCCATCGATCATGGATATCCTGGAGGCACCAATTACCCTCTGCAGTATGTGTTCCATCTTAGGTAGGGGGTAATTGTCTTTCTTTGAGCTTCTGTTGAAATTCCTGAAATCAACACAGAGTCTGATTTCTCCACTCTTATTTCTTACTGGCACCAAATTGGCCACCCATTCAGGATATCTCAAGGGGACAATAATTTGGGCATCTAACAATTTCTTCACTTCTTTTTCCATGACAGGTAGCAACATGGGATTTATCTGTCTCAACTTTTGTCTGAATGGTTTAGCTTCTTCCCTTAGTGGGATCTTGTGCTCAATGACAGATGTGTCATAGGTCTTAAGGTCTTCATACGTCCATGCAAACACATCAGCGAACTCCTTTAGCAACTCAGTATATTCGGCCTTCTGTTCTTTGGTCAAACTGCTTGACAATTTGACAAACTTGGGCTTCTCCTGTGAACCAATGTTGCATTCGGTTGTCTCGGTATCTTCATTTGAGACCCTGCCCTTTACCGGCACATCATTCCCGTCGAACATTCTTTCTAAAGGGACAAGTCCTCTCGGAATGTGATTACTGGGCAGTTGAATGATCTGATGATTAGCGATTTTATCTAAAAACTTTTCAGGACGAGGGTCACCTTCCAAATCAGGATCTTGGTCAATATGTAACGCAGAAAACTCGTCCACTGATTGGAGAAACCTTTCAAGTTCAAAATCATCCTCGAACACCTTCCAATGCTTGACATTGTCCGGCACCGAGGGCCTATATCTTATATCAACATCATTTTTTATCATAGGCGGCAGAGGAAATTTGAGCAAACTAGCTGAGACAGCTAAAGAATTGGCCAAAGTATTTTCTCCCCTCGGAATGAAAGAAATGTTAAAAGCCAAGAATAAATTATCAATAAGGTCCCATACTTCATTCCGATAATTCCTGAGCCGGGGATTATGGGCACGATAAGTATTTCTTATCTGCTGAATAATCAACTCAGCATCTCCGAATATTGTTATCTCTTCAATTCCCATTTCTTTTGCGGCCCTCATACCCAGAACAAGAGCTTCATACTTTGCCACGTTGTTGGTGACTTCGAATTCCAGCTTGTATGACAGGGATACAACTTCTTGACAAGGTGATATGAAAACCACTCCAGCGCCAGCTCCTTCGCTAGAAGAAGCTCCGTCAAAAAACATCTTCCACACAGAGGAGCTTTGGGGGGAAATCGGGTGATCAGGGCTGGGGTGTTTTCTGATTAGTAAAGAGCTTTCAGGGGCATCGGTAAGCTGCAGTAAATTAGACCCCAAGTCGGTGTCAAGTGCAAAGATGGGATGATTGGTAGGGTCTGCTTCATCACTGACA
>JASDQU010100334.1:837048-890976 GCA_032191745.1 Picea mariana
GTCCCATTGGACCTTGACTTGATCAAGAAATCAACTCTCGAGCTACCAAACTCCCTGGTCCAATATAGCAAGTGGTTCTACCTGAATGGTCCCCTCTTCATAAACCTCCAAATTATCATATTTTAGAATAAGTGAGGCATCTAGAACATAATGTCTAAGTATAGAAACATGGAATACATCATGTGTATTTTTTAGAATGGATGGTAGCTCGAGGTGGTAAGCAACCAATCCAATCCTTTTAATGATCCTAAATGGCCTAATGAATCAAGGTGACAATTTTGATCCTTTTCCACTTGAAACATTTTGAAGGTCCTTAGCTTAATTTGTGACATTTGTTCCTTCAACTCTTGAAGTATTTTGAGTCCCAATAGTGCTTAATCTTCCAACCTATCCGAACTCAAAGGGGTTCTACAAGGTCTTCCATAAATAAATTCAAAAAGGACATAATGATGGAGTTATGTTGATTGTTATTATATACAAATTCAAGGAATGAAATTGTACTTTTCCCAATGATTTTGCTCATCCATTGATGATTACAAGACAACATACATGGAGTTAGTCGCTCATGTGGATTACATGGTAGCTAATGATGGGCAAAAGAAAGAGAGTTGTATTCATGAAATTGATCCCCTAGTTTGAACACAAGTGCACATGTTGAAGACATCCTCATTGATATATATAATTAGGTTATCTTGCCAGGATCAAATGATGGTTGATTTGAAAGGAGAGTCATCCAAAAGAGTAGAGTTTCCTTCCAAGGGGCTTCATGGAAAATGTTAATAAGGTTGGAGGTAGGACGTCCAAAACCAATTAGAGATAGATAGCTCCCTCTAGAATATCTAGTGCAACTTCAGTAATTTCTCTATTAGCCAGGGGAACTAGACTCATTCCTGAGGGACCTTTGGCCAAGCTTAGGGATAGAGGGGTAGAGGTCGTTTTATGAGTTTCAAACAAAGCTAGTAAGAGGGACCTCAACAAGTAGATTGTCTGATTTTTGGAGGACCACACCTCTAGATAGATCATCCTTAGATGTGAACCAGACCTATTCGATAAGAATGTGGTGTTCCTTGTTAGCTAAAACATAATATTCAAAGAAAAATAGATTGAAATATAACTACAAACATAAAATAAACTTAAACAAAATTGGAAAACAACAATGATAAGTAAACCCTTATTGATATCATAATTGAATGTAATGTTCATTTACCTCTTCAAGGAGGAAACCTCCAACATGAGTAGAGGTCCAAATACAATAATATTCAATTGAAAACCAATTTCATAGATTCTAATACTATATATAGTTCTAATTGGCCATAACCTATCCACCTAGTGGACCTTCATTAATGAGGCCTTAACCATTAACTAGTGGACCTTCTTTAATGAGTCCATTTACATTTATTTTTTTCACGCTCTACTACCTCGTGGGTCCTTATTTAATAAAAATTTCCCTCAATCTATTAAATAACAACATATCCACTAATGAGAGGAGTTAGGGTGGGACCCAAACATGCCCCCCCCCCGCCCCCCCCTTAGGAAGAAACCTTATCCTCAAGGTTGGAGATGAGGAAATTGGTGGAAAATCTTTGCTAGTTCCCATGTAGCATCTTTAAGCTATGTATCCTTCCATTGGAATGAAATTTCTTGGATAATGCACTAGTGAATATGTTTCCCATGTTTGTCCAAAATACCTTAGGACACAACCAAATGGAACCCTTGTCCTATTATAGAAGGCTAGTTTGAACTCTTCTATTAGACTCAAACACTTTCTTCAAGCAAGACGCATGAAAGACTGTGTGGAGCTTAAAATGGTTGGGTAGAGTTAATTTGGAATTTCCCACTAGATTTATATGTTTGAGTATAGTATAAGGTCTATAAAACATAGGAGAAAACTTATGGTGGCTCTTCTCCTTGAGTGAGGTATTCTTATAAGGTTGGATATGCAAGAACATCTAATCCCCTTCATCAAAATGGCATTTAGAGTGATGTTGATCAGCCTGTCGCTTCATGCAATTCTAAGCCAACACCAAATTATGTTTGAGGGTATGAATAATGTTAGCATGGGTGGCTAGGGTGTTTTCCACCTCTTGAACCTTAGAGAGGTTGGGTAAGCATGAGATCTTTGATGGGGGTGGTTGTCCATAGACTCACTCAAAGGGGGTCATTTTATTAGCACCATGATAAATAGTATTGCACCACCATTTGGCTAAGGGTAACCACTTGACCCATTGGGATTGTGTTTCCAAATAAAAAAAATGTAAATAAAGCTTCAAAACATTTGTTGGCTAATTTTATTTGCCCATCAATTTGGGAGTGATATGTCATGATGATATTCAATTGGGTACCATGTAGGTGAAAGAACTCTTGCCAAACATTTCTAGTGGAGGTGGGATCATAATCAATCACAATGGATTTAGGCATGTCATGTAGGTTAAAAATATTGTTCATGAAGACTTATGCTATTGTGGATGCCTTGAATGGTTGTTGTAACTCACACAAGTGAGCAATATTTGGAAATTCCATCAGCAACTACCATGATCATTGATTTGTTGTGTGATTTCAATAACCCCGCAATGAATTCAATAGAAATGACAACCTACATGATGGTAGGAATGGGTAATGGTTGTAATGCTCCTAGAGGCTTTAATTTCCCCCCCTTGTGCCGCTGCCAAGTATCACATTCTTCCACAAAGGTGTGAATGTCCTTTTCCATAGCTTCCCAAAAGAATGAACACATTTAATCATTTCATATGTTTTTTGAAACTCAGAATGACCCATTGTGGGAGAGGAGTGTAAATCATGTAACACTTTGGATTTAAATTAGGAACCCCAAACCAAAAAAATATATCCTTTATACTGGATCTCACTAGCTTGCCAAGCATATCTTGGGTGTGCTTATGGGTCGTCTTGTAGTTGGTGGATCATGTGCATGATCTTCTTATCTATTGACCATTTTGACATAACACTTGTATCCAATCGGGCACTCGAAAATATAAGGAAAATAGGGACCCTTCCTCATCATACTTCCTAAAGAGAGCTTCAATAACTACATTTTTATTTCCCTTCTTGTAGATAATCTCATAGTCATAGCTTGAAATTTTTATGACCCACTTTTGTTGCTTCGAGAGTACAACCTCTTTTCCAAGAAATATCTCAAGCTATGGTGGTTTGTTTTAATATGGAAATGATACCCCCCATTAAGTAAGGATGACACATATCGACTACATGAAGAATAACCAACATTTCCTTCTCATATGGATTTGCCCAAGTTTTTATCACATAATTGCTTACTAGTGAAGGTGAGTGGGAGTCCCTCTTGCATTAACACAACCCCACTCCCTTTAGCCAAGGAATCTCATTCCAAAACAAAACTCTTATTGAAGTTAGGTAAGGAAAGGACTGGTGTAGTACACATAATGTCTTTTAAAGTCTGAAAACTCTATTTAGCCTCCTCATTCCAACTAAAGGTGTTATTTTTTAGTAAGGAGGTGAGAAACGTGACAATTTTACCATAGTTCTAGACAAACTTCCGATAGTGACTTGTGAGGCCAAGAAAGCCACACAAACTTTTGAGAATCTTGGGATGAGGGAAACATGTCATCACATCAATTTTCTTAGGATAAACATGCACACCCTCCCACTAACAATGTGTTTGAAATATTCTACGTAGGAAATACCAAAAGAACATTTACAAAGCTTGATTAACCATTGGTGATTATGGAGGAGTTTTAAGCTCTGATCCACATATGCCACCAAAGTTTTGTTGTAAACCAAGATGTCATCAAAGAAGACCATGACAAAACAACTTAAAAGGGTCTAAATATTTGGTTCATGAGGTTCTAAATAGTTGAAGGAACATTGCAAAGAACAAAAGGCATCACCAAAAACTTGCAATGAGCTTGATGAGTGCATAAAGTAGTTTTTGAAATATTCACTTCATCTGAATTTGATGATAACCAAAGCAAGGATCAAGTTTGGTGAAGAACAATGCTCCATGTATCTCATCTTATAGATCCTCAATGACCAGAATGGGAAATTTATCTTTGACTGTCAAGTTGTTAAGAGCTTGAAAACATGCATACATATGCAAAGTGCCTTTTTTTTAAAGAACCATGACAATTAGAGAAGAGTAGTGGGTGGTACTAGGATGGATGATACCTAAAACTAATAGTTGGACTAGGATATATTTTCAATTTCAGTCTTTTGGGTATTAAGAGGATGATGATATGGGTGCACATTGGGTGGTAGGCTACTGACAAGTAGTGGGATCTTATGATCATGCTCTCCACTTGAGGGTGGTAATACTTGGGGAAGTTCAAATACTTGTTGGTGTTTTTCCAAGAGTAACTATAAATTTGGACAAACTAGATGAGAAGTATCCTCAAATGCTTGAAGCATGATATTGTGTAGTAATACCAAAATGGCCCTTTTTCATAACAATTTCCAAACAACGGGAGATGATTATTTGTAGAGAGATTTATTTGAGACCTTTGAGCATGTAGGAATTCCCATCCTTTTGAAAACTCATGTATAATTCCAAGAAATATACGGTGATGAGGCCTAATGTTCTTAGCCATTCAACACCCAAAACAATATCACAACCACCCATTTCAATGGAAAACATGTGAGTTTTTAGGGAATACTCACCCATTTGAAATTTCACATTTTCACATTAACAACCACATTTCATAGATCCAGAATTAGCAATCATAATTTGAAAGTTGTTAATATCATGGATATAGCAGTGTGTTTCTTGGGTTGCGACCTTGAAAGAATTTATGGGTGTTGTTGATGTCGATTAAGACAATGGCCTTATGATGCTTGATATAGCCGATAACTTTTAACATTTAAGGAGAACAAATATCGGTCAAATCATGAAGGGATACTTGGGATTCTTCACTTGCCATCAACTTTATAGAAATTTCCTAAAAATGGCCACAAATAATTTATGTTCCTTACATGTATGCCCTAGAAATTATTGTTCATCAGAAATGTAGTAGAGGCCCTTAAGTTGACATTCCAACATTTCATCCCTTGTGTTGGTGACAGAAGTCACTCCTAGATTGCTAGCAGGAGCAGAGCCCGATGCCCATCAGTTTTATGTCACGATTGTTTATAGATGGGTGATCAAATGGAAGGAAACTCGAAACGGTAGTATTCCAACTCTGAAACTAGGTCAGGTATACATGAGAAAGTGAGGTCTTGCGTAAACTTCAGACAGTAAGCTGTAGTAAAGGGTGAACAGGCGGAAGACTTGTACAAGAGAAAAGTGGAGGTCTGCTATAAACAACAGGTTTCTAACAGACTGAGGAAGAAAACGTCTAAATGTGATATCATCTTACATTCAAACGCAAAGCCAGAGAATGCAGCAATGCAACAATAAATCTTTTATCATAACAAAATCACAATAACTCGCGCGACTCAGTCAATCACGAGCTCTCTTAGCAGAAGACGAAACTTAGATGGAGTAAGAGGAACTGTCTGTCATAAAACAAGAAATCTCATATACAGGTGCATAAGCTGAAAGCTAGAATAACAGTTAAACATTACAGTCGGGAGCACTGCTCAACCATCGATCCTTACAAAATGGAAAAAATGCCTACATATACTCCTCCCCTCTTCTCGTCCAGTGGAGGCGTCTTAAAACTTTCAAAGGTGACGTCTCCTCAATCAAATATTTCCTTTGCTTCCCTGTAATATGCCTCTTTAATTCAGCATGGCTCATGTTGGGGTGGTAGCTAAGCCCTTTGAATGTTGAATTGGCATGTGCAGGTTCTTCTAGCGAGTTGAAGACTCGGCGTGACCTTCCTGAAGAGAACTGGTACAGGGGACCTTTCCGGGTAGACTTTCGGCCGGGATCTCCATACTCTGCAATAAATGAGTGATGTGAGTTTTGAGTCATCCTTTCTTTTCTTCATTAATCTCCAACAGGTACTGGGATTTAGCCCGCATCGAATTGGTACCTAGGACATCACCGTGCCTTCCTGCTTTCAGGATCGTTTTAAATCTCCTCTTCTGAGCCGAAGCGGCTCCTTGGATTCCCTCGGGAATTACTGCTGTAACAACCCGATCCACAGGTCCTTCCCAATCCCTTCACGGCCTTCAACACCTGACTGTGGTTATCCCCGACTCTGTATCGGGGTTAGGGGTTTCGCGGTTCCTGCTGTCGAGAACACCTTACCCCTCCAATCCCCGATTTGCGATGAGCTCCTTCCGTGCTAGCCCTCTGACTAGGCCCTGGTCCAAATGACCGCTACCATATGCCCGCAGCCATATAGCTTTCCATCGGGGTTTCAGGGTTTGTGACGTCAATGTGTACGCATCCTCTGGACTCGCGATTCTCCGATCCTCGATGGCTCATGGCCGTTGACCTGTCAACGGTCCCTTCCCTGTCGTGAAATCCTGCCACCTGTCCTCTGCTACGGTCCTTAACCCCATCGGAAAATCGCGTATCGGGATATCGCGATTCCCGTTGTCATGTGCACGGGACTCTCAATTCCCCGATCCCCGACTCTGCGGGATCTCCTGCCACGTGTCCCGTTGAGATCAACGACTGAGATTCCCCGTCGGAGCTTCGAGACTCAAAGGGTCTCAGTTCTCTCGATCTTTTAAACCCCGATGACTCTAATATCCTGATGACTCCTCCGGGACTCCTCCTCCGCTCGCTAGGACTTAAAATCTACGCAACTTCCCGAGATCTAACGACAGACGGGATTCCGTCGATCTTCTCTGTGAGATCCTGACCATCCACTTCCTTCTCAGCTATCTGCTATGAACGTTGGTCCTTCCGCTACTGTATTTGGGCATTTTGTGTGCAATCTGCAACCTGGGTGCTTCTACGCCTAATGACAAAAATAATCACTAACATTAGGCTCCATGGGGGATAGAGTCATCCCTGCGATGCTCTAAAAACTCCTTCCGCAGCTTCAGTGCCTTGCTATTGGGCTATGGAGTCACTTATTAGGGAGAAAATATAAAAAAAGAAGCTAACAAGAACTAAAAGATAATATTTACAAACAGAGGAGCCGTCTAAGGCTCAAATAAAACATTTTTTCAGAAAATGCCCATTCACTGGGCTGTTAAAAACCTATTCACCCTCCAGATCCTACAACCCATATGTGTTGTTGGAGAAAATCTCAAAGATTTTAAAGGGGCCGATCCAGAGGGCGTCGAACTTGTTGTGCTTGCCTTTATCTTGTCTGGGTGCATCCCACTTAAATACCAAGTCCCCGATCTCGAACTCCTTTTTCTTGACCTTTCTGTCGAAATCCTTCTTGATCTTCTGCTGATGACTATAAGCCGCATCCCTCACTTGTTCTCTGATCTGCTGCACTTCCACTATCTGATGAATTGTTCTGATCATATGATCTGGTTCTCCCTCGTAGTCTTGAAAGAACTTCGCCACAGGTAAGGCGAGCTGAGTAGGGAAAATTGCCTTTGCTCCGTAGACTAGTTGAAACAGCGAAGTGCCCAGAGACTTCTTCGTCGTGACATGATCGGCCCACAGAGAAAATTTCAACTTTGAATCCCAGGCTCTTTTGTTATCCTCTAACACTCTTTTGATGATCTTTATCAGGATTTTGTTAGAGGATTCCGCTAAACCGTTTCCCTGGGGATAGTAGGGAGTGGAGTGAATTAGCGAGATCTGGAACTGCTCACAGAACTTAATTAGAGGTTCAGATTTGAAAGAAGCAACATTATCGGTAACGATTCTGCTGGGGCAGCCAAATCGGGCTATGATATCCTCCAGGAAGTTGATAACTACTTTGTGTGATGCGCTTCTGGTGGGTACCGCTTCTATCCACTTGGTGAAATAATTTGTTGCAGTCAGGATCCATCTGTGCTGACCACTTGAGGGAGGATGAATTTCTCCGATGAAGTCCAACCCTCACTGCTGAAAAGGTGCCGAAGCTACTATGGGTTTCAATGGCAGCGACTTGAGCTGTTGCTTTCCTGAGAACTTTTGACATTCGGTGCAAGCTCTGATCTCCCTGCAAACATTGGGGAATAAAGTGGGCCAGTAATACCCAGCTCGGAGTATCTTGTGGGCTGTGGTCTTCCATAAATGATGACCTCCGCAAAGGCCACTATGAAAATCAAACGTAACCTTCTGGGCCTCCTGCAGGTTCAGGCATCTCAGAAATACCCCTAGAGGGTCTTTCCAGTACAAGGTCTGGTCAATGAGACAATACTTGACTGCCTTGAGCTTAAGAGCCCTCGCTTTGATTTTTCCCATTCCATCAGGGGGCTTCAATTCTTGTAGGAAATACAGGACGTCATGATACCAGGCACATTCTGCCAGCGATAAGCCATCTTGAGAGCATGGGCTGGGTAATTTGGCTTGCTGAGATCCCGGGCGAGTATTGATGAAACTAACCCCCAAGGCTTCGCAGTTGGATTTAGCCAGTAGCTTGGCCAAACCTTGCCCCTTAACCAAATTGGTGGGCTTGATCTCCAGATCAAATTCTATAATCTTAGCGATCCATCGGCCTCTTTTCCCATCTACGTCGGGCTGCACAAGGATGTCCTTCACGGAAGTTGAGGGAACATATGTTGTTACTTTCGAATGCAAGACATAGACTCTGAAAGCTTTAAGGGCTTTCACTAAGGCATAGGCCTGCTTCTTCATGATTTCATATCTACTCTCTGCATCTCTTAACGCCCTGCTGAAGAAAGCGATGGGCTGCTCATGCCCTTCTTCATTTTTCTGCAATAAGACCGCCGCCACTGTATCAAAAGAAGCAAAGGAGAAAATTAGGAACTCTTTGGAATAATCAGGGCTGATAAGCACAGGTGCCTCAGTCAATGCCTTTTTAATTTGGTCAAAAGAGGCCCTGGGCTCAACGGTCCATTTCACTTCGTTTCCCTTCCTGAGCATGGTCGTGATGTGTTTCACTAGCTCGGCGAATTTTGAGACAAACCTTCTTAGAAAATTAATTTTCCCCAAAAAGGCCTGAACCTCTTTTTTAGACCTGGGAAGTGACAAGGCTTGAATTGCCTCCACCCTGCTGGGATCAATTCTCACTCCTGCTGCCGATACTATGTGTCCCAATAGCTTCCCTTCCTGCATAGCAAACAAAGATTTCTTGGGGTTCAGGGATAGGCCAAACCTTCGACACTTCAAGAAGACTCTCTTCATATGACAGCGGTGCTCCTTGTCTGTCCTGGAGAAGACCGTGATATCATCTAGATAGATCACCACGAACTGGTCCTTTTCCCTGATGAAGGCTATATCCATGGCCCGCTGAAATGTTGCTCCTGCATTCATCAACCCGAATGGCATTTTGGCATACATGAACGTGCCCCAAGGAGTGGTGAAGGTTGTCTTCCCCCTGTCCTCAGGCATGACCGATATTTGATTATAGCCAGAAAACCCATCGATCATGGATATCCTGGAGGCACCAATTACCCTCTGCAATATGTGTTCCATCTTAGGTAGGGGGTAATTGTCTTTCTTTGAGCTTCTGTTGAGATTCCTGAAATCAACACAGAGTCTGATTTCTCCACTCTTCTTTCTTATTGGGACCAAATTGGCCACCCATTCAGAATATCTCAAGGGGACGATAATTTGGGCATCTAACAATTTCTTCAATTCTTTCTCCATGACGGGTAGCAACATGGGATTTATCTGTCTCAACTTCTGTCTGAATGGTTTAGCCTCTGCCTTTAGTGGGATCTTGTGCTCAATGACAGATGTGTCATAGGTCTTGAGGTCTTCATACGTCCATGCAAACACATCGGCGAACTCCTTTAGCAACTTAGTATATTCGGCCTTCTGTTCTCTGGTCAAACTGCTTGACAATTTGACAAACCTGAGCCTCTCCTGTGAACCAATGTTGCATTCGGTTGTCTCAGTATCTTCATTTGAGACCCTGCCTTTTACCGGCACGTCATTCCCGTCGAACAATCTTTCCAAAGGGACAAGTCCTCTAAGAATGTGATTACTGGGCAGCTGAATGATCTGATGATTAGCGATTTTATTTAAAAACCCCTCAGGACAAGGGTCACCTTCCAAATTAGGATCTTGGTCAATATGCAATGCAAAAAATTTGTCCACTGCTTGGAGAAACCTTTCAAGTTTAGAATCATCCTCGAACACCTTCCAATGCTTGACATTGTCCGGCACCGAGGGCCTATATCTTATATCAACATCATTTTTTATCATAGGCGGCAGAGGAAATTTGAGCAAACTAGCTGAGACAGCTAAAGAATCGGCCAAGGTATTTTCTCCCCTTGGAATGAAAGAAATGTTAAAAGCCAAGAAGAAATTATCAATAAGGTCCCATACTTCATTCCGATAATTCCTGAGCCGGGGATTATGGGTACGGTAAGTATTCCTTATCTGCTGAATAATCAACTCAGCATCCCCGAATATTATTATCTCTTCAATTCCCATTTCCTTTGTGGCCCTCATACCCAGAACAAGAGCTTCATACTCTGCCATGTTGTTGGTGACTTCGAATTCCAGCTTGTATGACAGGGATATGACTTCTTGACAAGGTGATATGAAAACCACTCCAGCACCAGCTCCTTCGCTAGAAGAAGCTCCGTCAAAGAACATCTTCCATACAGAGGAGATTTGGGGGGAAATTGGGTGATCAGGGATGGGGTGTTTTCTGATTAGTAAAGAGCTTTCAGGGGCATCGGTAAGCTGCAGTAAACTAGACCCCAAGTCGGTGTCAAGTGCAAAGATGGGATGATTGGTAGGGTCTGCTTCATCACTGACAATATAGGCCAGCTGGGCTTCTCTGTATAATCTCCTTTGTTCCCCTCCGAAGACCGGAATGGTGGCATATGTGAGATCCATCTGTAGTGTCCCTCCAAGATTTTTTATCCATGATCTAGACAACATCATACCAAATTTAGGGGGGACGTCGGCCACCACAATATCCATGACCACACTTTTCATGGGCAGATGAAACAGGGAAACCACCAGGTCTTTGATGACTCCTAGACACTGCACTCTCCTTGAATCGAAAGAATATAAATAATGATAATTCCTTGTCACCTCCAGTCCCAATTCTTCCATGACTATTTTTGGCATAAGGTTATGGGAAGCCCCCAAATCCATGAGGCAGTTATGCAGTACTTTATCATGTATGTTCAGGGATGTGTAGAAGGGGGGGGACGAATCATCTCTGTCTTCTACCATGGGGCCTAGATGACGATTGGTTTCTCATCTTGAGGTTTACTAAGTCAGAGGGGGGCTGGGGGGATTCAGATTGTAGTAGCTTGGAGAGGAACCTTTTGAAGTCCTCATTTTTAACTAGCTCAGAGAGAGGTACAGGAATCCTAATCTTTTGAATATCATGCTCAAAATTGAAGGAGGGGGTAGGTTTAGGAGCTTCTCTTACCTCATTGACAGGCTCTCTGGTTGTTGGTGAAGCACTCTGAGTCTTCTTTTCTTTAGCTGTGGTTGTTGTAGTTTTAGTGGGCCTCTCTGCTATGAGGGGCTGGTCTGAGCTATCGAGGTCTCCTTCTTTCCTTCTCGATCTGAGATTATACCTGTTAGAAGTGTGACCGGCCCTCTGTTCTTTCCCTAACTCATGAATTTGAGCACTCATCAGTGATTCCTCATACACCGACTGCGTCAAATGAGGAAAAGGGGGAGCTTCCTCAATACAGTGAATTTCAGGGCCAAACTTGTCTATCTCCTCTCTCTCCTCATGATCAACTAGGTTATTTTGGAGGGGGGCTTGAACCCTTTGATCTTCTCTATCCTTTCCCCTTTGTTCCCTCGGGAAAACCTGAGGCATATTGTTAGCAGTTCGTCTGAAACCTCTATTATCATTGTTTTGGGGACTTCTGTACATGGGCTTCCCTTCTAATTCCAACCTTTCTAACTTGTCAACAATCGATTTTATTGCTCTAGCTGTCTCATCTGTCTGATGGGGCAGGGGAGAGGAACTAGATGAGGAAGCTTCAGGCCTGTTCTTGGATGTATTTCTATCACCTGTGTTCCTGAGTCAGTTGACGGCCAATATGTTGGATTCTACCTCCACGGCCGCATCTTGCATGTGGGCCAGCGTAGCATCTCTTCTCTCCCTTAGCAGTAAGAAGAAATTAGGATCAAAAGCGCTGGAGTAAGTGATCTTTGCAGAAGCTTCGGAGGGTTTTATCTCAGCAGGGATTCTGTTGTACATTTTATTAAATCACTTGGAGAAGTCGGAGACAGACTCTCCTTCCTTTCTTTTCAACGACCCAAACTCTGTAATGTAATACATGAAATATTTTTTATCTCCCCACTGTCTCAGAAAGGTACTCTCTAAAGCTTCGATCCCATCAATAGATCCGGGAGGCAGGGCCTTGAACCATTTTCTAGCCTCTCCTTGGAGACTATGAACAAAAATCCTCATCCATACGTCTGCATGCATGATGACATTATCATCTGTGAAACTGTAGAAGTCTTCTAGGTGTTCATCTGCAGTTACGTCCCCCTCACCCATAAACTTGGGTAGTTGCTTGAGGTAACCATCTGCCAGGAGGGTGTTGAGGGGTTGAGGTAACACAAAGGGAGCATACTTAGCGGCTATAATAGCTTCCATTCTGGTCATAGGGGGGTTAGCACCGGCCATAGGGGGGTTAGCACCGGCCATAGGGATATTAGGTGGCGGAGAACTTGGAGGAGAAGGAGATCGCGAAGGGGCTACCGGGAATGAATCTCGGAATGGGGTGGGAAACAAGAGGGGATTCAAGGAGAAGGATAATGGGCTCAAGTCAGCAAGTGCTCCTCCTTATGCAGGAGTGGGGAAATATTCTGTGGTAGTGGGTCTATGCCAAGGTGTAGCTTTAGAGGAGAGGGGAGTGATAAGGATTTCTCCCTCCAATCCCAGACCAGGGGGGGAAAACTCAGCAGGAACACTCCCAAAATTCAGGAAACAGGAAACTTGTGAAGGAGGTCTATCAAGAAACTGAGGGGGAGAAAACGGAGTTCTTACAAAAGGAGATGGCGGATTACCTGTTTCGGCGGTGGAAGCTGCTTCTTCAGGGGATTTTCCTTTTCTGAGAACCACCTCTGGATTGGTTTCAGGTGTAGCTAGGGGCAGCTGTGGATGAGACCGCATGTGTCTACCTCTGAAAGCCACAATTGATAGAGCAGGATCTCCCCAGCGGAGTCGTCACAATGGAGTCGCCAGGTGCACAACAACAATCTCAATAGTTCTGATCTCTGATGCACCTTCAAAATCAGCTAATCGTTGTCGTTCAATCCCAGGGAAAATATTCAACTTCGTCCCCGGCAACAGCGCTAGAGATGTTGGCGACGGAAGTCACTTGTGGATTGCTAACAGGAGTAGAGCCCGACGCCCATCAGTTTTATGTCATGATTGTTTATAGATGGGTGATCAAATAGAAGGAAACTCGAAATGGTAGTATTCCAACTCTGAAACCAGGTCAGGTATGCATGAGCAAGTGAGGTCTTGCGTAAACTTCAGACAGTGAGCTGTAGTAAAGGGTGAACAGGCGGAAGACTTATACAAGAGAAAAGTGGAGGTCTTCTATAAACAACAGGTTTCTAACAGACTGAGGAAGAAAACATCTAAATGCGATATCATCTTACATTCAAACGCAAAGCCAGATAATGCAGCAATGCAACAATAAATCTTTTATCATAACAAAACCACAATAACTCGCACGACTCAGTCAATCACGAGCTCTCTTAGCAGGAGACGAAACCTAGATGGAGTAAGAGGAACTGTCTGTCATAAAACACGAAATCTCATATACAGGTGCATAAGCTGAAAGCTAGAATAGCAGTTAAACATTACGGTCGGGAGCGCTGCTCAACCATCGATCCTTACAAAATGGAAAAAATGCCTACATATACTCCTCCCCTCTTCTCGTCCAGTGGAGGTGTCTCAAAACTTTCAAAGGGTGACGTCTCCTCAATCAAATCTGTCCTTTGCTTCCCTGTAATACGCCTCTTTAATTCAGCATGGCTCATGCTGGGGTGGTAGCTGAGCCCTTTGAATGTTGAATTGGCGTGTGCAGGTTCTTCTGGCGAGTTGAAGACTCTGTGTGACCTTCCTGAAGAGAACCAGTACAGGGGACCTTTCCGGGTAGACTTTCGGTCGGGATCTCCATACTCTGCAATAAATGAGTGATGTGAGATTTGAGCCATCCTTTCTTTTCTTCATTAATCTCCAACAGGTACTGGGATTTAGCCCGCATCGAATTGGTACCTGGGACATCACTGTGCCTTCCTGCTTTCAGGATCGTTTTAAATCTCCTCTTCTGAGCCGAAGAGGCTCCTTGAATTCCATCGAGAATTACTGCTGTAACAACCCGATCCACAGGTCCTTCCCAATCCCTTCACGACCTTCATCATCTGACCGTGGTTATCCCCGACTCTGTATCGGGGTTCGGGGTTTCGCGGTTCATGCTGTCGAGAACACCTTACCCCTCCAATCCCCAATTTGCGATGAGCTCCTTCCATGCTAGCCCTCTGACTAGGCCCTGGTCCAAATGACCGCTACCATATGCCCGCAACCATATAGCTTTCCATCGGGGTTTGCGACGTCAATGTGCACGCATCCTCTAGACTTGCGATTCTCCGATCCCCGATGGCTCATGGCCGTTGACCTGTCAACGGTCTCTTCCCCATCGCGAAAGCCTGCCACCTGTCCTCCGCTACGATCCTTAACCCCATCGGGAAATTGCGTATCGGGATATCGCGATTCCCGTTGTCATGTGCACGGGACTCTCAATTCCTCGATCCCCGACTCTGCAGGATCTCCCGCCACGTGTCTCGTTGAGATCAACGGCTGAGATTCCCCATCAGAGCTTCGAGACTCAAAGGGTCTCAGTTCTCTCGATCTTTTAAACCCCGATGACTCTAATATCCCGATGACTCCTCCGGGACTCCTCCTCCGCTCGCTAGGACTTAAAACCTGCGCAACTTCCCGAGATCTAATGACAGACGGGATTCCCTCGATATTCTCTGTGAGATCCTGACCGTCCACTTCCTTCTCAGCTATCTGCTACGAACGCTGGTCCTTCTGCTGCTGTATTTGGGCATTTTGTGTGCAATCTGCAACCTGGGTGCTTCTGCGCCTAGTGACAAAAATAATCGCTAACACCTTGTCAACCTGTTGACCTTGAGGGCTAGAGTAGGATACTAAGGAGCCACCCTATTTAGGCATGGACATGGAGAAAATTTGGGATGTTTTAATTGAGCATAGGATACAACTTGTTCATGATGAACAAGTTGAGTGGCCTCCAACCAATTAGCAAGGTGGTTCACCTCTACTTGGGCTTTGATTTTCTTATTAAGACCACTAATAAAGCATCACTTAAATAAATTGTCCGTTAAATTTTATGTTCTAATCGGAAAAAAATTAAAAGAATCAATATATTCTTCCATCATGCCATTTTGGTGCAATTTGGTAAGCTGGCCCAAATTTTTTTATTTCCCTAATAAATCGAGCAAGTAGGGCTCTCACAAATTGCTTCCATGTAATGATCCTTAGAGATGTTTTCTTCTACCATTGTCATTACTATCAATGTTCCCTATCTAGATAAAGGACACTTGTGTAGAGTTTCAATAGTTCATCTTCTATCAGATGAAGGGAAAAGTAGTGCTCCATTTGGTCAACCCAACTTGTCAAATCTGACCCATCAAACTTATTCATATCAAATTTAGGAAAGTGAGATAATAGATTGCGGGAACGACCAAAAAATGAGAGGTCATTATTGGGACATTCTTACTCAATGTCCTTACCCTTATGAGAGCCTTCACCAAATACATTGCCACCCTCACTAGGCTTACCCTTTAGCATATCAATCTGGTCAGCATAAAGGCCTACTTATGCAGTGAGGAATGGCTTATTAGTTTCCATTGCGCTAACTAATTGGGAGAGATACTAAACTATTTTATTTACTCCATCCATCGTTGACATGTTTCCCGTGTTTTTCATGGGATCAATGGGTCCATTTAAGAGGTCATCCAAGAGTTATCCCAACACAATCAATGTCCCAAGAGGGATCTATGGAGAGGAGTCACAATCAATGGTACTAGTAGGTCCACAAAAAATATTTACTACAGAGTGACACCATTGAGATTAATGTTGCACAAGGTTTATTTTGAGCTAGGTCTCCCACAATGATGTTGGTGGGCCCTAGGGCCTAGATACCTTTTTTTTTTAATCCAAGGGGAGTATTACTACATAAATGAAATTCCCAAATGCTTGATACTGTAAATATGTAAGAATTTTTCTTCATGTATTCTAGAAGCTATGGTTTTCATGAGAGGATAGGGTTTGTAGGGTCTTAAGGACCAAAGAGTTTCAAGTGTTATAACTCTCTGATATACTAAAGGGTTTACAACAATATTGATCTATCGAATCTTTCACGACACAAACTAATGAGGATAAACTATACCCTTAGGTATACTAACCGATTCTCTGGTATGGAAGGGTGATTTTCCTGAGTGTTGTTCTTCGTGTACTATATAAATAGGAAGCCTATCAAGATTATGTAAGGTTGGTTTTAGGTATGCCTAGGGGGATTCCAATATGCCCAAAGGTATGTTGAAGACAAATCCATATACAAGTGTTGTCTAATGCGATACTACTTGAAGGGATCCAACAAAGGTTACAAGGGTGTCCAATCATGTGACACCTCTCGTATTTTCTATTTGTATTCTTCCCCAACCATAGGTTTACCTACTAAGCAAAAGATCTCTATGTTATTTTAAGATGTTGGAACACGTCTCTAACCTACAATTTTTTTTCTAAAGTTGGGGCATGTGTTCAAAGGAAAGTGATTTGATACCACTTGGTGTTCCTTGTTAGTTGAATAACAAAATATTTAGAGTAAAATAGACTAAAATATAGCTGCAAAAAACAAATAAATAGAACCAGGATTGGAAAATAACAACAATAATCAAACTATTATTGATATTCATAACTAAATGCAATGTTCAATTGCCTCTTCAAAAGGGCAACCTCCAACATGATTAGATACCCAAATACAATAATATTCACATGACAACCAATTACATGGCTTCTACCTACTATATATATTTTCTAATTAACTAGAATCCTAACTAATGGACTTTCTTTAATGAGGCTATTTACATTTATTGATTTTTCACTCTACTACCTCATTAGGCTCTATATAGTAAAGATGATCCTCAATACATAAAGTAACAACATATTCCAATAATGAGGGGAGTTAAGGTGGGACCCTAATAGAGTAGGGAAGACTAAAGAGAATTAGTCTTAAGCCAACCACTGTATCCACCTAGCAGTAAACAACTGCTATACCAAGCTTCATGCCACTATTTTGGGTCAATTTATATGATTAATAATATTCATATTTCTATTCTATTTAACCTTGGTGCTACCAATATTTTTAAATCTCCTTCAATGTTAATCAAATGTGGGTTGGTAGCTTGTAAGAATAACAATCTTAGTGATGTTGAGATGGCATTTGAAGTTAAAAAATTTATAGGTCATCTTGTTGAAAACTATATTGTAGACCTTCGAGCATAGCCTTGGGAAACTATGATTTAATAATGCATGGATTGGTTAGAAAACTATTGACCCTTACTCGATTGCTATGAATGTTCATTTTCTAAATGATAAGGGAGAGTATATAGTGGTTTAAGGAATCAAGCACAATGTCTCCCTTTTTTTCATCTCAATAATGAAGATAAATAAGTGTATGAGAAAAGGACTTCATCTTATATTATTCTATTTAAATTCAAGGATGTATTCCCTCTTGGGTTGCTTAGACCACCTCTTGTAGGACTTCATCTTATATTATTCTATTTGAATTCAAGGATGTATTCCCTCTTGGGTTGCTTAGACTACCTCTGGTTAGAGAGATTAACTTTACTATAACCCTACCGGGAGTGAAACCTATATCCAAGACTCCTTACCAAATGATGGTTCCAAAGCTTCGTGAACTATGCACCCTGTTATGCACTTTAAAGGAGTTATAGGACCTAGGAAATGGGGTGAACCAATATGGTACCCTTTGACTTTATATTGATCATAAAGATTTGAACAAGATTTCAAATGCATACTTTATGCCATTACAAAATTTCAATAAAGATGTTAATTTTTAAAATTAAATCATATAATATTAAATATTTAGTTAGTCAATATTTTTTTAAGAAAATTATTAATCACTTAACAATTATCTTATCGAATCTCCAAGGACTATAAAAACAAAAATAAAACAAATTCATAATAATATGAAATTGTTTCACATGGTAACATCAAATGGATAAACATGGTAATCAAATGTAAGAATTATGTTGGGAAAAAAAATGTGGCATTAACTTTTTTTTAATTGCCAACCCATGGAAAAACAAATATACAACTATAGGAATAGACTAAATATTATCGATAGTATTTTAACTGTGAACCCATGAAATAACAAAATTATAAACAACTATATGAATAGACTAAATATTATTGATATCCAGTCAAAGGACATGAGGGTGGAAAATGACATGGTTATTTATAATAAAAATTCACATAAAATAATAATATTTGGAGATATAGAACATATCATCAAATAATTGAGATTTTGTTCTCTCGTTAGAGAAATTTCATATAGTGGATACGTTTAACCAACCATCATAGTGACATGGTAGGAGATTCTCACATTTTGAGATTTGTTTATAAAAATTTTAACGCATAAATAAACATGTTTTATGTCTTTTTGACATCATTATCAATGGCCATCTATAATATGAATTAAGGGGAAAAATATAATATTTAGATTATTAATTATATTTAATTCAAGTTTTATATCATTTTATATCTAGAATTATTTATATTTATGGGTTTTTTTTGGATATCACATTTGTATTTGTATTGTTTATAGTTATTGTAATGAGATTATTTGAACTACTAATAACCACATATTTAGGCTTGGTATAATAATGGTTGTGGGATTTTGACAAATTTCGAAAGGTACAGGGGATAGGACATAATATAGGCACAAAATCAAACACATCTTTAAATGTCTCTTCTTAGTTCTGCTCAGCTGCAACAACCATCGAGTTAGCAGAATCATATAGTGTTTATGTGTCTACGATTCAAGTAAATGTGTCTCTCATGCCATCATGTCATTTCTTTCAAAGTTCTTCACTTTGGAAACTCTTGTTCTCTTCTAAACAATACATTTTTTGGATCTTTACTTTGAGGGCAGGCCAAAGCTCCTTCAATTTCTCATGTCATCCTTTGCATCATCTCACCCTTTTGATGCAATTCAGGACCATCACCTCTCGTTGATGACTCTTGCTTGGTGAAGTCTTTTCTATTTCTTTTTGCCACCAATGCTCTACAATATTTGACATCTTTATTGTTGCTTCCATTGTTCTATTTCAAAATCCATTAAGGCTTTATGATCATTGGCCTTTTGAGCAACTTATGAAACTAACTTTTCCTCATGTCCTCCTACTATTCCACCCCTCCATGCAAGGCGAACACCTTTAAAATTTGTATTACTAAGTAGCATAGCCTGTTCCACCATCTATGTCTTTATCCACGTATTAGTATTTATTGTATCAACCTTCCACATGGTCTTTTATTAAAAAAATTGAGCGCCTTGGTTAAACATTGATGACATTCTACTATAAATTCAAACATTGGCTTTCTACCACACCTTCATACCATAAATCCACTGCTTAGGTCAATTTGTTGTAATATAGTTGAATCTTTAACAAATTTATGGCAATCCACTCAACTTTGAACAATGAACACCAATGTGTATGCTTCTCCGCAAGCTTTTCCAACCATTCATGCAAATTCACTGGAAATTTTATCCATAGCATCTCATGCAGACACTTGAACAGGTGTTCCTCTTTATATATTATGACTTCTTGGGCTATGTATGCACTTTCTTAGTAGGGAAATTCACGAATCCTTCCTTTGAGCCAATCCTAAATCTCAACCTTCTTCGACCTCCATCGCATCACTAGTACTATGCATTCGCTAAGGTCCCGACAACAAAACCAATTTGTTGGCTCAGTGATCAACCTAGGTTCCACAAAAGTTGTCCAACAATGGTCTAGTGTATTCTAGGGCACTAAGATATTCAACCTTCCAAGAGGAAGGAGGTCTAACCCAAGGCACGTATGATAATTTTCCATTAAGTAATGTGCATAGTGTCAAAAATCTAGTGGGGGTCACATTCCTTATGGATTCATTCGCATTCATTCCATCCAATGGAACTAACAACATTCATATTAAGAGAAAAACCATATATATCATCTGGATAGTAAATATACACACACAAAACACATAAGTAGAAGAATGACCCATTGTATTAACAACATGCATGAGATTACATCACTTCAACACAGAGGGATAGACAAGAAATCATGACAACAATAACTTCTCTAATCTCACCCTCTTCCTAATTACACTAATGACCTCATATATATAGGAATTCGTGTGGTTACAAAAAATTCCAGAATATACTAGGGAATTTACAAGTTGTAACCCATAATACAAACAAAATTCCAAAGAGTTTGCATCTTAAAGACATACATAGAGTATCTATAAAAATGGACATAGAGGATTGTTACAACAAATTTTGCCTCACCCCATGCAACTTGATTGGATGGCCTTTCCATTTCCCTATGCAGACTTGAAGTCCCCATTTGTACCTTCCGAAGCCAAAAAAGCACATTTTTGCACATATACGCGCCCTATCAGTTAGACAACAAGTGTATACATAGGTTGCTCCACTACAACCCGTGTACATCGGGTTTGATGCTCAAAATTAATAATTATGTCGGGTTTCCATGCCATGTCATGAGATCCATGATCCTTGACCTTCCATATATTGGAAATGCTCTGACTTGGCCCTTCAGTTCCATTTGAAGGCTATAAATTGAGCCTTATCCAAGCCTTGAAGGAGATTGAACAATTCAACTTTGAGAGCAAAGACACTCTGGAAAAATTTCACTTCATGTTGAGTTTGGATCCCTTTGTCCTTGAAAGTCTCAACCCCTTGTTCAACCCCCAAGATCTTCCTTCTTTGTGATGGAGAACCTATTTGTCTCCTTTATATGAGCTTGCCTTTGGTGGAGGATTGAAGTGGTGGAGGCCTAGCTGGAGGGACTTAGCTTCTCGATTCCGATGTGTGTCGTTACAGAAGTTTGTCACCTATATACTTCTACTGATTATTTTAATAGAAATACTCTTTTCTTGTCCAATTGATATCTTGCAAATATTCAAATTATTATTCCATGGCCGTATTTGTCATGCATGTTAATTGATTATGCTAATCTATATGATAACACTATATATTGTGACCATATTCTTGCGTTTATTGGTTGTTGAGGACAAGTTGTAGGTATAAAGCTTTGAGTTGCGTGCTCAACGATGGTCTTCATCAAACGTTTGGACGAGGTAGGCTCTTGGCCTTGTCTTGTTAGCATTTCATTTATATAGCATAATTGGGATTAGAGTTGATTTCTACGTGTCATTCCGTCTGTTGTGGTTTACCCCATACCATAGAGAGATTTTCCTCGTAACAAAATTGGCGACCATACTGGGGATTGATCTTTTTTTGGGGGTTTGGAGTGTTTGTCTCCTTGATTTGATCTCTATTAGCTTGAGTTTCCTTTTCGCCTGATTGCTTGAAAACCTATTTTTACTTTGCATCTGAGTCTCTTGGCTTAACCCTTTCCATGGTAGTGTTTTACTGGGTATACGTAGTTTTTCCTTTGACAAACGCATACACATGTGAGTTGTACTCCTATAGGGTGCGTACATACGCGAGTTTTGATCAAACAGTCGCGTACATCAACTCTTTAGTCTTGTTGGGTGAGTTTGGTGTTTGTTGGGTGAGTTTGGTTGGTTGTTGAGTCTTCTTGGGTCTCTTTCCTAACTGTTAAGTTCTTACAGAGTGAAAAGAAACCTTCTTATTGTTGAATTTTCGGGTGGTATCATTTCTTATCATTTTTTTTCATTGGTTGTCCTTGCACATTGGTATGAGTGTTTGCTTCTTGGTATCCTGCTTGGCTTGTCTCTTTTTGTTTACAGTAGTGTCTGCCTATGAAGCTGATATTCATTCCTTGCATTTTCTTTTCTTTATATCGAAAATACAAAATCATTTTCTCATTTTGCATTATGACATTTTCTCTTTTGATTACTTTGCATTGATTTTGATGCATGTGGAGAGATTGCATTTCATTGAAATTGTAGAGATTGCATTGGGAAATTTTCATTTGGAAGCATACCATCTCTTTGAAATTCAAGACTAGCGTTTAACAATGTTTTTTATATTTTCTTATTTTTATATGTTGAGTTGTAATACCATCAGTTTCACGACCACACCTCTTGAGTAAGAAAAATCCATTAAAATTAGCGTTGATTAATTAAAATTGATTAGAAACGATTTTATTTTTCAGTATACACAAACAAGTATAGAACATAGGGCCTTGGAACATGATTTTTTTTGTAAACTTTTCCAAGGCTATTAAACTAAACATATGTGTCTCACCAGGGAGTGGTGAAATCCATTTTGTAATTAGTGATGTCAGGAGGCTCCACTCACATCGGAGTTAAGCACGAGGTCACACAAAGTTGGTTGCAGAGATATCCCTCTAATACCTTCTTAGCGTCAAATATATTTCTAGGGTTCTATTCGTATTTGGGGGTCTTGATAGTACCTTTACCTCCGTGAGAGGCAGTGCTTTCAAGATTTTGGGCTTTGTTACCCTTCCCATACGGTGGACCAAACTTACGTTTGTTCACCTGCGCATTGGTTATATTGTGGTAACTCTATTTTCTTGACATAGGTAGCCACATAGGTTACTTGCAGGGGTTATTCTACAGGTACCCTAAGTCAGATAAGGGTTAGACAAAACACAATCTTTATGGAGGATTACCTCTCCAGGGGGATCTGACTGATTGCTTTGTTAAGCCCATGAGGGCCCTTATAATTGATTTTGATACCTCCAATATTTTGAAGAGAGTCTCAGGCCCCTCTTGGAAGAGACATACCTACTCTAGTGAGGGAGGCCCCTTTTAGCCATTATATCATGTTTATGTGCATTCTCCTTTTTTATTTATTTTGGTGTGTTCTTTGATTATTAGTTGGCCTTAGAATTTTGTATTGCATCGTGAGTTTTCATTGCTATGGTTGGTGGAGCTCCCGTGACTCCCTCAGTTAGTGCTACCCAACCCATGGTCTTTTCTTAGTCCATGGGGATGAATCCTTTTGTATTTCTGAGAGGTATGCCGAATCATGATACTCAACCAATGTCTTAGGCCTCTAATAATTTCTCATTTGGTATTCCAGACATGACTTCACACTTGTCATCCTTTGTTTCATCATCTTATGTGAATCCTAGTTTTGGGTCTGGGGGCATGATGCCTCCTTGTTCTCCCTTTGTGTTTGGTGGAGGCCATATCCCTCAACCAACTCGCATGGTAGGAGGTTTGAATTATCCTTCCTATGGACCCAATCCTAGCTTCTCTTTTCCAGGATCGAATGCTCAAATGGGAGGTCCTTCTACTTCTTACATCCCGTCCATCTATCCTTCTTCTGCTATGCCAGTTCCTACAAACGTTCTTCTCATGGCGGACCTCCTTCTATCCTTTGGTGTTTCATCCGAGGGAACTCAGTTTTATAGTATGGGAAACTCCCTTCATGGAGTTCCTTCATCTGGGGGAAATATATATCCTCACCTTAGTAACCCTTGTCATGTCTCTTTCTCTCCACAAGTGACTTCCTCGGTGATGATGCCCTTACAACCCTTTATGAATCAGTTTGGAGGAGGATACCATGGTGTATACCAAAACCCTTCTTGGCCCGCAATCTCTCAAAACCAGTCTTTCCCAGGACCTTGGTCTCTGATTCTGCAACCATCCGCTGCATGTCATGCTAGAAGCACAAGTCCAATCACTACAAGTCATACCGACATTATATCACCAACCTTTGCTAGTCATGTTGGAGATAAGTCAACAACCGCTGCAAGTCATGTTGAATACCAACAACCAGCTGCTGCATGTCATGCTGGGGGAACAACTCTATTCACTGCTAGTCACACTGCACAAACATCACCAACCTTTTCTAGTCATGTTGGGTATTTTTCAACAACCTCTGCAAGTCATGTTGAAGATCTGCTACTAGCCTCTGCAAGTCATGCTGGGAGCATGTCACCGACCACTATAAGTCATGTTGGAGGCATTGATACAATTGAGAAGCCTATACGTATACGACGTAATCCCAAGTTCCTTTGTATACTTTGCAAAGGATATCATCTAACTCATTTGTGCCCTGCTATTTCAGTGGTACGAGAAGTGCGGTCTTTGTCTAGTGGCCCTTCGGTTTCAGAGTCGTCCTTGGTTTCCCAACTTTCTAATCCTTTTTTGGTTGATACAATGGTCGTTCCGATGCAATATTTGGCCGAAACCACTCATGTTTTGGGGAGTGATGTGTCTCTTGACCATGTTGTCTCTCATCCTATTCAACCAATAGTTGAAAAACTGGTCGTGCCGATGCAATCTTCAGTCGATCTCACTCTTCTCTTGGAGAGTGACAAGTCTAAGGAAGTGACAATGTCAATGAAATCTTCGATCAATCCCACTCTTCTTTTGGGGGGTGATGCGTCTTTCGACCATGTCCTTAACATTTCTAGTTATGTACCTTATGAACAAGGGAGAATTCCATTCTCTCCGAGTACGTTCCCTCTAAGTCCTAGGATGGTTTCCTTTGATTGGAATGATCTTGTAGAGACTCACATTCCTTCTTCTGCACCCTTCCAGATAACAAACATTCATCAATGTATTGTAGATGAAGGATCCTCTGCAAGTATTTTATTCTCCTCAGCTTGGAAAGATTTGGGTTCTCCCAAGCTTGTGCCAGCTACCAGTGAGTTGTTGTATTTTAACAGAAGTCCTCCATGGGAGCCCTGGCCTCCCCCGTGATATGCTGCTTAGAACAACATCCCTAAGTCTTGGTTAAGATATTTTACGACTCTCTAAAAAGAGAAAATATTGTTGAGTGAACTTGTCTCTTTAACACTTGTTAAATGGATTTGAAAGGACGTCTATTTGGTGTAAGTTTAACCCTTTTTCAGACCAAGTAGACTACTTACAAAAAAGGAATACTCTAGTCACCATTGGCTAGAAGAGTTCTCTTGGGTATTATTTTATACCTTTTCAGGCCTAGGGGACTAAATCTATGAAAAATGACATTCTTTGGAGGTAAGTTGTAATCGCATTCCATCATCCTGCTTGCAGTATTGAGCCTACTATCGGTTCCCGCTTTCTCTTTATAAGCCTCTTACCTCAACAATTTGCATCACTAGCCAAGCAGAGCATTTTTCATATATCCTTTGCATCTTGACACTCTATACCCTAAGAGGAAACATCCCCACGAGTGTACATGCCCCGCATGCAATTCCTTGCATTGAGCATAGGTATGTTCCACTGTTTGGAGTTAGTTTCTTACTTGCGACACTCGTTTCCTCTCCTGTATCATAGCATTTCTTTTGCTATGAAAAAAAAAAGACAGGTGGGAAAAGAATGTTATCTCATATCGAAAACAGTCGTGTCGCCTTTGAACAAAGCACAAAATTTTGAGTCCACAATCATCCAAATTTTGGGTTTAGCATGACCTTAGGAAGCTGAGCTCCTTACTTAGAATTTACTACTCTGACTGGTTATTATTCTATTCCATATGGAGAGTTTGTCAATGCCTCCTACATCACAAAGTTTTATCATCAATTCTATGTTGCCTGAGTTATCCATATGTCTCATGCTCTTGTTCAAAGGAAGTATATAAGTCTATGTTGGCCATTTCTTATAACTCTTGACTTTGCATGTTGGCCATACCCTTAGTGTATCTCAGAGTCACATGAAGTTGTAGTTTTACCATGCACCATGGTCCTACTTTAAGTATGGGTAGGTAACCTTGAACCTATCAGCTGACATATCCTCATTGATCGTTGAATGGGGGGTTTCCCTTGTGTTAAATGACAAGAAATATATTCACACATTGGGATTCGTGTAGTGTCTTGGATTCCATTAGAATTATTGGTGGTTTCCTCACCTTTATCGACAATCTTTCTTATTGGTTGTTATTCAGAGGGTTTCTTTCATGCACTACTTGTATCTGGTGCATGCAAGAGACGCACATGTTCATTGGTTCGTGAACATCCTATTCGTCCGAGTTCCTCCTAATAATCAAGATATTTCTTTGTACCTCGTGCTGACTTATGAGAGATGCCCTAATTCTATCCTTTCAACGGGTCTCCTTCCATCGACTTCAACTCATATATTTTAGAATTGATACATAGAGTCTTATGAGTACCTAGAGGATTGCAATCATCAATGGCAGTTTCTCTCACCATCGACAGTTGGGAATACATCAATGTCTCATGATCGATAGATTCTTCAAGTGTTCGACCTGAACACCCTTATTCACACTTGTAGAATGTACTTGGTGCCTTGATACCTACTTTCATTATCGATAGGTTGTCTCATGTTTGTTAACGGTATACCTTAATGATTGGTAATCAAACAAAGTCTCATTGTGTTCGACCTCAACTCCTCTATTCACATGATGTAGACTTACACCTTCAGAAGATAGTGTAGAAGACCTCCATATTACAGTAGAAACATTACTAATCTGTTGTTGTCTTTGATTGGACCAATACCTATATGACTTCAGTGATCATGGGAGATCAGATTGTACTCCATTGTATACAGATATCTTCAGATTTATTTTTGAGACTGGATTCCACTATGCCTTGTTCATGACTATGACAGCCTATGGCATATGTCTTCTTGGTATTTCCTATTCATGGCCATGAACAACTATTTGATATATTTTGTTGGCCCTTGACCAAGTTTTGGGATAACCTTGGTCATTTTGACCTATTTTGGGACTTCGACAACCTGTCGAAGATGAAGCGCAAAGCGAAGTAGAGATTGCGGAAGCTAGACCCCATTTTTGGGTCCTTTTTAGGGTTTTGGGATAATGTAATGGGAAAGGGATGTTGGCATGTGGGTTTACCCACATTTAGGCCCACTTTTGTATGTATAAATAGAAGGATAGGCAATGTAAGAATAGAGAGATGGGATTGCTTAGTGCAATAAATACTACATCTATGTGATGTTGTATGAGTTCTCTGTGCAAACTGTGTAAGGCTTGCAAGGCTAAGTGAAAGATACCGTAAGATTGTTATAGGAATATAGGTGTTGTAAACGCAAGGAAGAAGGATCTAGCGAGCTGCACATATCTTCTGTCCTGTGTAAAGTAAGGGTTTTGAGTGGCTTTGTGCTGTAACCGATTGAAGACACTAATAAAGAAGAAGAGTTGGTGGATGTAGCCCCAGGGTGGGGGTGAACCACGTAAATCTGTGTGTTATGCTCTGTGCTTTGGTTCAATGTGTTTATCTTTGCTTATGCTATGTGCTATGATATATCCACTTATTCTATGTGCTTCTTAGATATATATGATTGTTAGATATGATGTGTATGAGGATGCTTAGTACTCATCTACTGGATCTAATCTGGGTTACTATGGTTAAGTGTTGAAATACTATACATCTGAGTATTCACCGTGAAGCTCTGTGCTATCTGTGAAGTATAATAAGGGTTAAATATTGATGAACAATCTATGCTAAGTGCCCTGTAAAGATAGAATCACAGATCTGTGTCCCAGCTAAGGTTGCAGACACCTGAGTCTTGCAACCACCCCTGCCCCTACCTCGGGTGAGACTTCATATGCTTCGCAGGTGTTGTCGAAAGTGCCGGTAGTTAGGGTTTTGTTGGTGCGCTCTTGAGAGTTGAACCCTGGGTCTGCCCCTGTGCCAACAAATGGTTCCGTTGTCAAGACCTGAAACTATGATTGTTGGGAACTAGAGAAGAAGAAGCTTTGTGCAAAGAAAGCTCTGTGCGTAGATCTGTTGCCCTAGTGCGCAGTGTTCTACTTGACCTGTGAAGCTTTGTGCCAAGAAAGAAAGGTCAGATCTGAAGAAAAGAGGTCATATCTGCAAGAAAAGAGGTTGATACTGAAGAAAGAAGCAAGATCTAAATGGTTTGTACTCTAAGAAAGGTAAAAGTGGAATTTTCTGATTAAAAGAGGTAAAATCTGTAAGCTTTGTGCTCTGATAAAGGTAAGAAAGTTCTAGATCTGAAAGCTTTGTGCTCTGTAGAAGTAAGATAAGTGGAAATTTTTGTTTCTAGAGCATGGATCTAGGTATTTTTGATAGATTTTGTCCTAGCCTGAAAACTAGGGAATTTTTAGATGAAAGAAGGTTTGATATGAATAGATCTGATAAGAATAGTGATAGATATGTTATACCTATGCATAGAAAGAATGTTTGGGATAACAAATGGATGCAGGATCCTAGAAAGAATTTGTTGCAGATTGGCCCCTATGCTCCTGGTGTGAAGTACAGAAGAGGTTGGGGATCAGTTACAAGAAAGAGAGGATTAACCCTCTATTACAGTTGCAAAATACCGGGACATCTAGCTAAGGAATGCCCTGGTGGAGGACCTAGTTATATTTGTTGCAAAGATCTAGATCATGAAGTATTGGATTGCCCCAGAATGATTACTAGGCTCAAAGGAATGAATATGAACCCTAAGGAAGATCCAGAGATAGAAGAACCTCAGAAAGAATCAAAGAAAGTATTAATTTAGATGAAAGAAACCCTGAATGAACATCGACATGTTAGATTATCAGAGATCTTTAAAGAAAAAGAATGCATCAAAGTAAGGATAGGGGACTTCAAAATTGATTGTGTTCTAGATGAGCAAACATAGATGAATATCATGAAAGATAGAACATGGGAAGCTATAGGGAAGCCTGCCATGATCCCTTCACTAGGAGGAATAAGACTCTTCAGAGGAAAATTGGTAAACCTATGTGGAAGGCTCACTTAGATATCTACGAATGCTAATGGAACTTTGACTGAAGAAGATTTTGAGATTATTAAATTTCTTGAGGACAAAGCCCCGTTTACTATGTTACGTGGAAAACCTTGGATTGACAGAGATCAAGTTAGATGGAAGGAAGAAGCATAAGTTTTGGAACAGAATAAACAAGAATTAAAAGATTTTATGACCAAGAAGATTGCACAATTGATTGAAGAACAGAAGAACAGATCGAAGCTCCTTGACACTAGAGACCCCAATGTCAAAGCTAAAAGAATGTCAGAAGGCTCACAGGAGACTGAAGCACCTATCCCAGAGAAAGAAGAATTATTACTCCGGAGAGAATCTCAACAACGCATAGTGACTATGCTAAAAGAAGATAGGAATCATAACGGAAAAAGACAGACCGAGTTGAATATTACTGGGAAGAAGGCTAGAAAGTTAAGTAAGAAGAGGGAGAAGTTGAAAATTTATAGGAGATTCCAGATGGAACATCGCAGAAAGAAAACTTACAGAATGGGAGCTTCGTCGGGATATCAGAACAACGACCTATGGCACTTCACCGTGGCGAAGCAATATAGCCGTTGGACCAATATACCCATTCAACTTCTGCCCCGAATGGACATAAAAGAATTAAAGGATTGCCACCAGACCGTTGGACCTCACCATAACAAACAGATAAATGTTAATGAAAGATTCATACTCGTTGCAAGAAGACCGTTGCCGAATTTCTTATTTAGCTCGTCGCGCCATCCCCGAAGAACACTTTTTCCAACTGAGAATTCGAAGCCCAAAGAACTAGTGGTTGTATACAGTGGTCATTGCGATCTGATTGTTCATCCTAGTGCAGTATCTAAGATAATTATGACCCCCATTATTTTTCCCGAGTGCGTATGTCCGACGAGCTCACCGCAGTTGAAGAATCTGTCACAGAGGTCCTCCTTGATTTAATGACTGAGAGAGTCATGTTGGAAAGAGGAATGTCCACCAGAGTCCAAGCATCATCGACAAGAGGAGTAGCAGCTTCTCCATCCACTGCTTGAGCCGGACCGTCCCGACAGGTCAATGAGAAGCAAATGAAGCATAAGGATGATCTTGCAAACACTAAACTGATTCTGAGAATTTTGCTCACTTACCTACCCCCTCTGCATGGTGAAATCAACCGTGACAGTGTGCCCCGAGAATTCGAGTATGCTATGATCACTGTGTACCTGTCGAAAGGGGTGCACGCAGTTCGTGATGATCAGGACAAGCTCGCAGCGTTGAATTTTAGCAAGTTCAACCTCGGTGATAGGAAAGTCTATAGTATGCTCGCCCCGCACAAGTATCTAACGAAGACTAGGGGAAAGAAATCGAAGATCATCTCGCAGTCTTTGACCCAGAATCTCGTGCAGTCAACATTGCTGAATGTCATGAAGATCCCACACTTTGGCAGGCACTAGGAGTTGAATGCATGCCTAAAGTTGCTTCTATATTGCTATCACGGAGGCTACTTGTGGTTGAACCACCGTATCACAGTGGATCCGACCTTGATCAATCAGATCACAGGACTCAGCTTGCAAGGCCCTAACCCACAGGAGTTTTATCCTGGAAAGACCACAGATAGAGCGCTAACAATGAAGATCAAAGAAACCTATGGTGATGTTGAGAAGGGCACGCGAGGATACAAGGTATCCTCTATTAAGAGTGACACAGTGTGCCTTGCCTATCAGCTAATCATAGGCAAGCTAGTCCGTAAGAATCGACCCACCCAAGTGATTGGATTTGTAGTTGATCTCGTAGGGAAGTGCGCAGAAGGACTTCAAATGAATTGGGCGAAGTACTTGGTGAATCAACTCGAACTGGATTGCAGGGAAGCACAAGACCAAGGGTATGAGTTCCATTTCAGTTAGCTTCTCATATTGATTGCCTTCATAGCATGGGAGATGCCGGAGGGTGCCACTTTCCTAGAGACCGAGCCATTTGAACCTTTGGCTGCGAGGTTCAGTACCCTGTGGTACTCAACCAATATGAGCAAGCAATGGCAGTCGAATGTCGTCTTCCACGTATACGACAACCAACTGAAGACCGCCTTCCAGTCTACGCCTTGCATTACTCCGAACACACTCCATAGATTCAGACCCTTAATGAAGTTCAGTGAGGATCGCCACTTCATGTATATAACAATGGGAGCTGATGAACACAAGCAACAGTTGCAGTCTTATTACAAGTTGACTGAGGAAGACATCGAAGAGATCACCAAGGATTGGTTAGCAGACCTTCTCATTCCAGCAAACCTCACAGAGCTATCCGATATTGATAGCCCAGAGACTGTACCAGATACACCGGGACCAAGCAAAACGAAGAAGCCTGAAGAGGTTCACGAAGTAGACAGTGCATCTGTAAGGACTGCCTATATCACACCAGATGAAGGAGGTGATGGCGAAGAGATAGAAGGTGCATAAATTGAACAAAAGAAAGGCGAAGTACCACTGCCTAGGGATGAAGAAGACTCATCGAAGAAAAGGAAGGTCTCACCTCTGAAATATTCCTCCCGAAAGAAACCTAGAACCCTATAACCAAGATGTGAACTACCCTCACATTGGATGACTTTGATTTCATCGTTGCAGTGGTAAAGGATGCTTCAAAGGAGATAGTAGAGAAGCATGAGGTGAAGCAAAAGCATATGTATAATCGTATAGAGATTGAAATCCAAGGAGTGCATCAGGCACTCCAGTCTAGCCACGCAGTCCCCACTGTGCCTCTAATAGCAGGGATAGTAGAACCAGGAGATGAGCCAGCTCAACTTCCCTAGATTGCTGATATGGTCGAAGCTCACCTTCGACAAGCTCAAGAAGACATAACATAATCCATCGAGGCTTTGACACAGGTACAGGGAGTACTTGTCGAGCAGCGCAGTGCTATCGAACGAGAAAGAATTACTCTTCAAGTACAGTGGGATAAAGAGAAAGCAGAGATACAACAAAGCAAGGAACAATTGCTCGCAGAGCATCTTGAAGTCAAGGAACTAGTCAATAGATCACTCTGCTCTGTGACTATTATCGAAGTACAGGCTGAAGAGAGAGTTCCACAGCAGGCGGCACAGCTTGAAGAAGTTATATAGAAGCTTCAACAATGCATTTCCGATCTAGAACTCCGAGATGTACCCGAGACCCCTAAGGAGATAAGAGACCAGCGAGAAGCAACTCCTCATAGTGCAATTGAATGATTGAAAGCTCTTGCCTTGGAGTGCAAGCAGCTCAGTAACCAGAGCGCCCAAACTTATGAGAACCTTACAGAGAATTCGGATTTACAGGCGCTCGAGTCACAGCTTCAGGAAGAAAACCAGCATGCAGATACATTACAGGCACAGCTGAAGGCCCTGTTTGCAGTGGATAGAATGAAAAGATCTCATGAAAAACGCATAGCTCAACAACAGATACATATGATCCAGAGAAAAGTGATGGAAGTCACTCAGCGAATCCAACCGATGCAAGAAAAGGAATGCATGTTCTTTTCCGAGATCAAAAGCCAGGGAGAAGAGCTTGAGAAAGTCATTATCACTGCAGAACAACGCCTGGAAGGACCAATAAACGACACAATGATCCTGGAATTTACCCAGCAGAAGGCCACAACAAAGTAGCAGGTCGAAGCAGCTCGAGCCAATATGGAGACTTTCAAAGCAGAATTGCGTAGACCAGAGTGACTCGGGAAGAGTCACAGGTGAGTGTTGGGGGCTTGTTGGCCCTTGACCAAGTTTTGGGATAACTTTGTTCATTTTGACCTATTTTGGGACTTCGACAACCTGTCAAAGATGAAGCACCAAGCGAAGCAGATATTGTGGAAGCTAGACCCCCTTTTTGGGTCCTTTTTAGGGTTTTGGGATAATGTAATGGGAAAGGGATGTCGGCCCGCGGGTTTACCCACGTTTAGGCCCACTTTTGTATGTATAAATAGAAGGATAGGAAATGTAACAATAGAGATAGGGGATTGCTTAGTGAAATCAATAGTACATCTATGTGATGTTGTATGAGTGATCTGTGCGAACTGTGTAAGGCTTGCAAGGCTAAGTGCAAGATACTGTAAGATTGTTATAGGAATCTAGGTGTTGTAAACGCAAGGAAGAAGGATCTAGCGAGCTGCGCAGATCTTCTGTCTTGTGCGAAGTAAGGGTTTTGAGTGGTTTTGTGCTGTAACCGATTGAAGACACTAATAAAGAAGAAGAGTTGGTGGACGTAGCCCCAGGGTAGGGGTGAACCACGCAAATCTGTGTGTTATGCTCTATGCTTTGGTTCAATGTGTTTATCTTTGCTTATGCTATGTGCTCTGATATATCCACTTATGATCTGTGCTTCTTAGATATATATGATTGTTATATATGATGTGTATGATGATGCTTAGTACTGATCTACTGGATTTGATCTAGGTTACTATGGTTAAGTGCTGAAATACTGTGTTGTCTGTGAAGTATAATAAGGGTTAAATATTGATGAACAATCTCTGCTAAGTGCCCTGTGAAGATAGAATCACAGATCTGTGTCCTAGCTAAGGTTGCAGACACCTGAGTCTTGGAAACACCCCTGCCTCTACCTCGGGTGAGACTTCATCTACTTCGTAGGTGTTTCCGAAAGGGCCAGTAGTTAGGGTTTTGTTGGTGTGCTCTTGAGCATTGAACCCTGGGTCTACCCTTGTGCCAACATATTTCCACATGGATTTGTAGTGTAATTCATAATGGAATCCATGTGTACAAAGTCATTATGGATTGTAATATTCTCATGGGTAACTAACATTTCCAGTTGAGTTTCCATTACTCCACTTTTGGGAATTATAATGTATTTCGGCCATCGCAGATACTCCTCTGACCTCACACATTAGTGGGCATCTGTTACAACAAATTTTTCCTCACCTCATGAAACTTTCTTGGATGGCCTTTCCATTTCCCTATGTAGACTTGAAGTCCCCTTTTGTACCTTCCAAATCCAAAAATGCACATTTTTCCACATATACGCGCCCTATCAGTTAGAGAACAAACATATATGCATGTTTCTCCACTACAACCCACGTACATCGGGTTTGGTGATAAAAATTAAAAGTTATGTCAAGTTTCCATGCCATGTCACAAGATCCACGATCCTTGACCTTCCATATGCTAGAAATGCTTTGAATCAACCCTTCAGTTCCATTTGAAGGCTATAAATTGAGCCTTATCCAAGCCTTGAAGGAGATTGAACAATTCAACTTTGAGAGGAAAGACTCGCTGGAGAAATTTCACTTCATATTGAGTCTGCATCCCTTTTTCCTTGAAAGTCTGAACCCCTTGTTCATCCCCCAAGCGCTTCCTTCTTTATGATGGAGAACCTCATTGTCTCCTTTATATGAGCTTGCCTTTGGTGGAGGATTGAAGTGGTGGAGGCCCAGTTGGAGGGACTTAGTTTATCGGTTCCAATGTGTGTCATTACAAAACAATTTCACCTATATACTTGTGTTGATGATTTTAATAGAAATACTCTTTTCTCATCCAAATGATATCTTGGAAATATTCAAATTATTATTCCATGGGAATATTTGTCATGTATGTTAATGGATTATGCTAATCTATATGCTAACACTATATATTGTCACCATATGCTTGCGTTTCTTGGTTGTTGAGGACAATTTGTAGGTATAAAGATTTGAGTTGCGTGCTCAATGGTGGTCTTCATCAAACATCTAGATGAGGTAGGCTCTTGGCCTTGTCTTGTTAGCATTTCATTTATATATCATACTTGGGATTATATTTGATTTCTATGTGTCATTCAGTCTGTTGTGGTTTACCCCATACCATAGAGATATTTTCCTCGTAACAAGGATACATGATATGACTCCTTATCTTTGTGTACTCGAGATTTTATGAAATTTCATACTCAGGCCTATGGGAACATTTCTTCTATATATTAATCTTTTGTTGAACTCTGTTTTATACCAACAATTAGTAAAAAGTGGGCCACAACACATGGTAGGTTTACTAGTCAAGAAAGGGATTTCTTACCTAGGAATTTGAAACCCTTGCTATCCTTAGTGTGGATCATATGAGACCTTAAATATCTCTTTTGGTTTGGTCCTCTAGCCAAGTATGTGTGCATTTAGGAAAGTTCCATTTACCGATCCTACCTCCCAACACTCACAACTTGGAAAGTTGCTAAGTTTGGGTGATATATTACTTTGGTCTATTTAATTTAACACAACCTTAATTCTTGTGTGCATTCAAGTTCTCTAACTTATTTGGAAGAAGCGTAATGATGTGATTTTTAATAAGGATGAGCCTTATCACACTTTCTCTTTGTATGATGATGCACTAATTTTTACTAATATTCCCTTGCAAATCATAGTGCAGGACCACAAGACAAAAATGGATATGGACCACCTACAACAACTTATGGAGTTCTTAAATGAGGCCCCTTGCACAATGCATCGAGAGTTATTTGAGGCCCCTTTCAATCTCCATCAACAATGGCATCAGAGTGGCTTCCATGACCAATGAAATATATGTTAGAGAGAGGTGGGAACACCCCCACAACATATTGCCTCTCCCAATGATTAATGAGAGACAATTCTCAACTTTGGCCTTTGATGTCTTGGAGGATCCAAATCATCCCAAAATTGTTGGTGATGGTTGAGAGCAACTAGATGATGAGCCTTTGGATATTATTGGTTGAGGCCATGGAAAATTTTAAGCATCCATACTTATCTTGAAGTGTAGAAACCTTGGTGAATCTTATTAATTCTTAAAATCCCAACCATTGAATGTTTGACAATAATTTTGTAAAAATATTCAAGTTATTAAAGATTTCATATAACTTCTAGAAAATTTTGGTGATTTTTCAAGTAAAATACTTTTATCCTATAGATTGGGTGAATCATTTTAGAAAAAAAAATGGAAATTGGTGAATCTCTTTTTGGAAAAAAGACATGAAAAATTATCCCATTGGTGAAATTTAACCCCTAAAATTTTCCTTGGTTGGGGCATGCCTTGCCTAAGAGGATCATGATGAGACCTACCTACTAAGAGCATTATTATTTAGTGTTAAATGTATATGAGTGTGTGGTAACATGGACTTTGGTACTTTGTTTTGGTATGTGGTAACATGGACTTTAGGACACTAACAGTCTTTACTCAGCTTAACTCCAGACTGAAAAGGAGTAGCACATGGATTAAATTCTGCCATCTTAAAATGTGCTAAGAGATCCATTACATATTTATATTGAGAAATGAATAAACCATCATTCATAGGTAATGCTCGAAGACCCAAAAAATAATGCAAAATTCCAAGATCTGTCATGTCAAAGGAGTCACCAAGTTGTTTCTTCAATCTAAGAATGAGATCAATGGTATTGCCAGTAATGACAAGGTCATCAACATATACAACAATAATAAATGTATTTATAGAAGTATGGATTACATATAAGTTGTGATCATATTCACATCATTTGAAACCAAGATGAAGAAAGAAACGATCGATCTTAGCATACCAAGCTCTAGGAGCTTGCTTCAAACCATAAAGAGACTTTTGAAGTCAACAAACAATGTTAGAATATATCATAAATCCAAGAGGTTGTTCCATGGATATTTCGTCAGATAATTCACCATGAAGGAAGGCAATTTTGACATCCATATGGTGGATCTGCCATCCAAAATGAGCAACAAGGGAAAGAATCATTCTAACATAATTCATCTTTGCAACAACGTAAAAGGTTTTAGTGTAGTATAGGCCTTTCTATTGAAAGAATCCTTTCATGAACAAGCGAGATTTATGATGCTCAACAACACCTTCAGAGGTAAATTTGGTCTTATAGACCCATAAACATTTCATAATGTTCTTTCCTTGAGGTTGAGGAACTAAATCACAAGTGTGATTCTTCAAAAGGGAATCCATCTCAATATACATGGCTTGTTTCCATTCAGGTTGTCCTTGTGCATATAAGTAGTGAATAAGATCATAAGTTCCAAGTACATAATTCATCAAAGAAACACTGACATATTGCTTCTGAATACGAGTTTGTCAACCTGAGGAAATATCACTGACATTAGGACCAACAACTTCAATCATCTTAGTATCCCATCTGGGTAGGCAAGAAAAGGGTCAATTGATGTCCGCTACATTAGGTCGATCCAAAACAGGAACAATTTTGTTCAAAGGAGACAAAGGACCAGTCACAACAAAAATCGATTGACCAGTCGACTTGGGAATAGAGGTCGACAAACCAATAGAGATAGAGTTCAACTATCCAGCTGAAGGACTAACAAAAGAAATAGGTGAACTCTTGGAAACAACATCAAGAGGATCACCATGTAATCAACTATATGAGGAATTCAACAACTTAATTCCTGAATACTTCTCATCAAACCTTTCTAATGATGATTTTTCGTTTGATAGGGTCAAACAATCGATAGGATTTGGATTCTTATGAATATACCGTCACGATACAATCCTAAGAAACATATCCAAATACATAGAGGTGGCCAATAGAGGCTTTATTCCACACCATTTTTCAATTGGAATCATGAAACTGACAGCTCGAGTCGAAATATGATTATGGAGATAGTTTGCACAATAAATATCTTCAACCTAGAAGCGAGGAGGAAAATATTTTTCCTACAAAAGAAAACTAGCCATTTCTATTAATCTTTGATTCTTGCATTCTGCAACACCATTCCAACTAGCCATTTCTATTAATATATGATTCTTGCATTCTCCAACACCATTCTACTAAGGAGTATGAGGAACCGATTGTTGCCAGTCAATACCATATTGAACAAGGTATTCTTCAAAGGGATGATTCACATACTCACCACCATTTTATGATCTCAAGAACTTGATAGGTTGACCACATTTCTTTTCAGTCAATGCCCAAAATTCCTTGAACTTCTCAAAGACATTATTCTTATTTTTCAGGAAATAAACCCAAGTGAATCGAGAGAGATCATCGATAAAGGTAAAAATATACCTTGCACCTACTAAGGAAGGTATATTTATGCAACAAAGATCATTGTGAACCAGTTCCAAGTGGTTCTATGCTCACCATGATTTGTCAGATTCAAAGGGTGCCTAATGATTCTTACCCAACGCATATCCTCTATAGACTCCATCATGTGGAAGAACTTTAGGTAAACCTGTGACCATGTTCTATGTGGACATCGACGTTATAATTCAAAATTTTTGGTGTCCAAGTCGTTCATTCCAAATTCAACTTCATTCATCAGTGTGAGCAATGAGAGTAGTTTCTTTAGAGTTAGGTTGATTCGAGTCACAAAAATTGTACAAACCTTCCTTTGGGTCAATAAACCCTCTGACAATAATTGATTGACCATTTTTTAGATCCCTAACAAAAAACCCATCTAGACAAAACTCCACAATCTTACTTGTTTGTGTAAGTTGATAAATTTATAGTAAATTTGCACTTAAATTCAACACATGATAGACGCCAATAATTTTTCCATGTCGACAGGGAACATCACCACGACCAACAATGTCGAGAGAAAATTCATTAGAAACATAGATATTTCACTCCCCCACTTTATCTAAGGATGTGAAGAAGGAAACATCCATAGCCATATGATGAGTGCATCTAGAATTGGCTACCCATTCATTCTATGTGGAATGAGAAAGAAACTCTTGAGAAGTTCTAACTTGGAAGGTGAAATTAGCAGCAAGTTAATGAATAACCGACATGTCTCCTTCAAGTTTCTTGGCCTTCTCCTCTAAGTCACATCCCTTCTTATGGAAGACTTTCTCCACATGTCCAATCTTTCCATAGTATTGACATGTCTTCTTCTTCCAATTCTTCAGTGGTTCATCAGTCCTTCCTTTGGTTTTCTGGTTGAGGAATTCCAGTCTTTGTATAGGGGTATCAACCGTTCTCTTTCGTTATGATTCAAATTACCCTTTCCCTTGAGAAAGTGAGCTTGATGTTTTCCACCAAGCTTCCCTTCATTAACAAATCCGTGTCTATCATTAATCAGTAGGACACAAAAAATATCAAAGGTAAAATCCTTACCATCTTCTTTTTGTACCTTCCAGTTGGTTCTAAATGTCAAAAGGAACATGTCGAATGGTGTTCTCAGATTCATCAAGACTATCTCAATGAGTTTCCCATATTTTTTCTAATAATTCTTCCCACATTCGTCCAATTTCAACTGCATCTCTTTTATATGTTCCAAATAGTCCTCGATTTTGTTAGAAGAATACTGATCAAGAGAGATCGACTCTTTCCCTAAATGCATGAATTGGATTTCATCGACTTTGTTGAATAAAGACTTCAGTTTCTTCCACACTTGATGAGGACAGTCGATTCCCCTGGTATGGAATTGAATCTCCCATGAGATATAGGTCATGATGACTCCCACAACATCATCATTCTTTCCGTCGACAACATACTTCATTTGGTCATCCCTCTGATATGGAATCGTAGTCTTCATATATTGTCAAAGTCCTTTGCTCTTCAACAAGGTTTCCATATTTGTTGCCAAAATAACACAATTTGATCCATTCAGAATAACATGATCGATTTTAGAATCCATCTTCAATATCTAACAAGTTTGATATTATCCACGGGTTATAGTCAACAAATCACCACCCCAGAGTCAATCACAAATAGATCTGACTCAACAAGATTTGTAGAAAACAAGAGAGGTCTAAACTATTTTCTATGATACCATGTTGGGGATTGGATATAACCTTATCTGAACAAAAAATATAATCTGTAAAATAATTGAAGAGAAATAACTTCATTGAAAATCAACGGTGTCTAAAGACACCATTACAACACTTAAGCACATCGCATTATGATCAGAACATCACAATGCATATTGAACATATTGACTTGCATGTTCACTCTAATGATAATGACCCATCAGGTCCTTTATTTATAGTCTCAAGACCTAACCCACTTCCTTGAAAGAAGGAATATCTTGTCCACATATAATCGTTGGTGGTTGGAGTGGATGCATGGAAATATGCACTGACTATTTGGCTAGTCAAGTTTGATTGAACCGACCATATATGCATTAAACTTGTATTTGAGTGTATGATTGGTTGATCCATCAACCAAATTTCTTCAAATGCTAGTCAACTATCCGACCAACAATCTAGTCGACTACTCGAACGACTGATGTTGACTTCTAGTCGATATCCCGACTGACTATTTCTAGTTGTTGGTCGTCCACTCGACTGAATGACTCCAAGATAAGTGTGATGAACCATCTGAACCCGAGGTTCCAACATTTATGCCTCATGCAAGTTGATATACTTTATTAACCACCATGATTCCAAGTAGATGCCATCCCAACCCCCATTACTCACACATGTTCGGCTAACTATGTGTGGAATTTCAAGAATATTCTAGAGGTTCCAAAACCATAACGTTAATTGAGGGTTGAACCATTATAAAACCCTAACCCTAACCTTAGACGATTATCAAGCTATATTAAATACGAGGATGCTAGGAAAGGAAGGTGTTGCATTCTTTTGGTATTGTTATTGTTCCATAGTTGAGAGAAACATATAGGAGTGGGGCATTGAAGCACGACATAGGAGGTAGACAGTTTTGTAGTAGTCATTCATGCCACAATATTTAGGGAAACTCCATAGTGAGTGCCCTCTTTCTTTGTACTTGCATTTCATAACTAAGAAAAAAAGAGTAGAACACAGGTCTCACCTTCTATATGGGTTTTCTCCCTTATCGGGTTTCCCAAGTCACTTCTTGCATTCATTTGTGTGGATGGTGTGTTCATTTTCTTGTTTCTTTCATTTCAGTTTCAGTTGTTTCCATAATTTTGAGCACTACACTAGCAATATTAAATATGATATCTAAGGTAATAAACTGCATAATAAAATATTTCATAATATTGTAAGATTTGTTGTGATGAATTGTTCCAGTGGAATATCCATGGAAAATTACAGATTAACAACACAAAAGGAATGATCATTAAAACATGGACACCAGAATTTTTTAGTGTAAAAGGTCATTAGTATGAGTTTTCTTATTAAAATATGTGCCATGCATATTTATTAATCTCATGATAACTCCTTTTTTGGGTTATAATCACAAAAATATTTTTGACACACCTTCATATGCCCAAATTGGCCTCATGTAGTTGTCAATATGGCCATCATAATCTCAAGTTATAGCCATTGTTGGATATAGCTACCATTTAATCTTGGTAGTTGGATTAGAGTGAAAATACAAAAATCCCATCTCATGCATAAGCTAGAAAAAGGTCTTTCACTTTATAATATTTCGATATTTCTAACTACATTGTATGAGAATCAAAGACTCTATGCACATTCCCTCTCATTCACGCTACATTAATTTTAAGTCTATGTTCCATCTAGTTTCTACCTGTCCACTTGTCTAGTTGTTTTCCTTGTCACATAACTACTTGTAATGCCACCTCATGCCCCATTGCTATATGTCATGTCATCATTGGTTAATGTGAATTGTGTGTGTTAAAGTTAGGCTAACAAAATTCTTTGATGTGGGAAAAGTTAAATGGGGTAGATGAAAAGACATGAAGTACATTATCACCTTAATTTCACTCATAAGAGACATTTAGGCAATTATCTAAAGACATCATCAGTGGAAAATAAAAAATCATAATAGGTCTACCTCATGGCTATTTTACATCTCCTCGTAAGAGTTTTGGAAAAACATTATAAAGTGGGTTTTCATGCACTTACGTGACCCTCATTCATTGATACCCATGCGACTTTCACAACATTTCCTTTGAAATATGCATAAGTGTTCTCACATGTAGGAGATTGATTTCTTCAACATAGTTAAGGATCAAATCCTATCCAAAGTACCTCTAGGTTGATGTATAGATTAAATTTTAGCTCCTTCTCATTCATCAAGAGTAGTTTGGCCTCCCAAATCCCCTTTCAAGCATTGGGGTCTCCATTTCAAATGAAAAGATTTCAAATTGGAACTAGTTCTTCATGGAGATCATAATTTCCCTATAAATGAAAGCCATGGGGAAGCATTTGAAGAAGAGAATAATTGTAGGGTTATGCTATAGGAATGAGAGTGGAAATCATCTATATTTCTCTCCCATCTCTATTGTTCATCACCCTTATGCTTGCTTTATTTCTTTCCTCAAAGAACAAGGACTTATTCATTCATCATTTATAAGAAAGGGATTTCAAGAAGCAAAAGGACCCATCCCAAGGAGAGTGTTGAGACTCATTTGCATCCAACCATTATCCCCATGTGACAATCTTTTTAATCACCTCCCTAATTTCTCAAGAAGATAGTTAGAAAGACTGTGCATTTAATTACCAATCCATGGCTCGTATGGAACTTGCGAACTGTTGTGCATTGTATATGCAAGAACAACTATTATTTCTATGTGTTGTATTCATAGTGTCAATGATTACCTTTGCAGTGAGGGTATGGATAGTTCACAAACTTGGCAAGGTTCTAAAGCTATTTCCAATAAATAAAATTCACACATTCCCAAACGGAAACACACATGCTGGAAAATGAAACCCACTAGCTACAAGTATTATGAGTACGAATCAATTGTCTCCCAAAGCAACCCCATCAATCTATTCTAGGAACACACACTTGCTTGAAAAGAAACACACAGGCTGTAGGTATTAGAAGCATGAATCAATTGTCAAACAAAGTGACCCTAGCTATGTGTTGAAATAAAATCTATTAACTAATTGCAGGGAATGTAAAGACTAATCTAGATTGCAAGGAAGAAAATAACTTATTCTAATCCTTGCCAATATGATCACTTCTATTACTCCGATCGAAAAATTCAATCGTTGCGTTAACAACATTTATTCAAAACCTATAGGAATGCAAACTAAATATGAAATGTAATGGGAATGAATAAACAAATAAAATTCTACATGAATAATCAACTACATAATTTAAATAACAATTAACAATTAAACATCTCATGATTGCAATAAATATAATGAATGAGTAAATTAATTTAAATAAATAAATCTACTATAAATATGCAAATTAAATTAAATTAAGTAATTCACACACTATGGAATCTATAAGTCTATAATTAAAATAAAATCTCAACATAAATTATTTCATTATCATTCGAACATTGCTCTAAGAGTCCCCCCCCCATAATGGAGAGAGTGCTCTCTTTTATACATAAATTTAATGGAAACTAGAAATAAGGAGTATCTAAATAAACCCACTTATGGATTTAATAAATCCATAATGGTTAAAAAAAATTCTTAAATAATAAATAGTTTCTAGCTAATAATTAGCAATTAATGAATAACTCCAAGATTTTTTGCTAACAATTAGCAAATAATAAATAACTCCAAGATCTTTTGCTAACAATTAGAAAATAATAAATAACCCCAATATCTTTTTCCCAAGAATTCCAAGATTCTTGGTTAACCACTCAAACTAATATTTTTTCTTGGAATCACAACATTATCTCCATTTTTAATTTTCTTGGATTAACATTATTGTTTCATGGATCCATACTTGTCATGCAGAGTAATAAGAACATAGCTCATGGTTCAATTGGCTCATAATTCCTGTGTTGGCTCACGATTTCGATGCCTCAAGGTTTTGATAGCTCGAGGTTCCAATTGCAGTGCATAACAGTTCCCTGGCGAGTTACAACAACTGCAGAATAGTTCTATGGAGAGTTGCAATAGCTGTTGTAAGGAGTTGCAACAATGAGGCGTAAAATAGTTCCTTCGCGGGTTGAAACAAATGTTGTAAGGAGTTGCAATGTAGAATAGTTCCCTGTCGAGTTGCAACAACTATTGTAAGGAGTTGCGGCATAGAATAGTTCCCCAACAAGATGCATCAACTATTGTAAGGGTTTTCAACAACAAGTTGCAGCGTAGAATAGTTCTCTGACAAGTTGCAACAACTGTTGTAAGGGGTTGCAACAAATGCGTGGGAGTTGCAACATTCATGTTGCAACACTTCAGAGTTGTAGTAGTTGTCGAGCCAGAGTTGCAGTAGTTGTGTTGCAACACTCAAGAGTTGCAACAACCAACAATAGAGAGTTGCAACAATGGGAACCAAAATACATCCTATGGTGATATCACAATCTACAGAACAACTTGTCTGGCACATCGTCTTTGCAAATTAACTCAAAGATAAATGAAAATATGATCTTTTTATAATGATTAATCATAAATTCATGTAAATTACTAAAGAAATGTAATGGAAACACATTAAGTCTAAATCTCACACAATAATGGATTGATACAAGGTCTAGGTAAGCAAAAAGGGGTTAAAAGTAGGGAAAATATGGTATAAAAAGATGCCATTTCTGGAGCCCGTTATCTCCCCCAAACTAAAAATGTTGCATGTCCTCATGCAACCCAATACCTATGTATTAGCCAAACTGTAGGGACACTTCTCTTTTTCCATCGTATACCTTTCTCTATTGTTAACATTTTTTTCATTTTATTTTTCCTTTATGACTTGTTTTCTATGGGTTGTTAAGAAGCATCCTTCAAAATCATCATTATCATCCTGAAAAAGTTCTAGCAAGCTTGCATAAAATCTAATGGAGTTGCAGCAAACCCAAACCTGCACAAGGAGTTGTAACATATTTGAAAAAATGTTATTTCATGCAGACAATTCTCTAGATTAAGGAGATTTTTGGTGGTTGTGCTTATCCCAATTTAATGCCTTTGTCCACAAAAAATCACACTGATCTAGTTCATGACCCTCAAAATATAAGCAAATAAAATGTTATAGGTGACTTGCAACAAGAGTGTTGTAGGAGTAGCAACAAGCTTCTTTAACCATTTTCTCTCAAATTACAAACTTCTTTTCTGTGAAATTTTGCAAGCATTCTTGTCATATTTTATTACTCCTCCTTACCAAAAATCACGACCCTCTGATTTACAGATTCCAAGAGATAAACAAATCAATTTTCCACATAATATAAAAAACAGAGTAACAACAACAATGTTATAACAGGAGTAGCAATAGTAAATCATAACTCTTGACATGGTGATATTTTGTGACTTGCCACTGGTTCTCATGTAACAACAACGTGAATTCCTATTATTGTTTCATATGTAGCTGTAATAGGGATTTCTTGTGTCACTAATGCTGAAAATTGTCGTTGTCCACTGAAAATGAAACTATTGTTGTACGTACCCAAACTCAAGGATGAACATGTTCTTCTGTAGGAATGGTTTCTATAGAAGCTTCTTCTGTTGTAGGTTCTTGTGGGGCAGCCTATTCTTCTCTAGGTGATGATTTTTCCTCTCCCCCAAACTAAAATTTTTTCTATCAAATGGAAGGCCAAAAAAACAATGTTGTTCCGAGTAAGAAATGTACAATAGTCCACCCTGGCCCCCAAAATAAGGATGTTGCATGTCCTCATGCAACACAAAACCTGTAGATGGGCTATGGTCTACTTGGAAAATGTGTTTCTTAAAACCATATTTTGATGCATTGTTCCTGCAAATGCTCACAGATCAAGCAATAAAGATATGGTATTAGCAAATGTTGGTTGTCCCTTTCAACTGCTTATTTTCTTGTTGTTGGTTCTTGTGGAGAAACAACAATATCTTCTTTTTTTTTCTTTATTGTTGGTTCTTTTGTGGAAGCAACAAGGTCTTTTATCATTCTTACTATTGGTTCTTGTGTGGCACCAACAAGGTATTCTATTGTTGGCAACTTTGAATCCTTCTCATGCATGGATATTGGAGTGCAGATGGATAATATGGTGGATGAATGTTATGGAATGTAAAGGTGATTGTATCCCCCCCCCCCCCAAACTGAAAAGATTGTACACCCTTGAGAAATGGAAAAACATGAGGAAGCATGACATAGGCCTAAGTGGATTTCCAAATACAAATCCATAACATCCAATGAACTAAGATTAAATAAAAGAAAAAGAAGCATACCTGCACTTACCAAAGAAGTCCATATTGTTTACAAAATCATCATGAGAGACAAGAGGTATGATGTGGTCCACCATAATGTAACATAATTTGAAAGAAAGAGCAGTGTGGAGCTTGGGAATTTGGAGCACAATATGAGTTGGAGATGAGATCTAGAACAACCTTCTAATGGAACGATGAAACTTGGAGATATTTATTCAGAGAGAAACCTTGATGGAATTGTTTGTTTTTCTTATTTTATTTGCAAACCTTATCCGCCAACAAGTTGATTTTGAAACAACATGTGTCTAACTATGCCCATAGGGTTTTCAGAGTCATCAATATTTATTTCCAAGGAATTCTCGCCGTCAAGCTGGTTTTCAAGAATTCCAAGGTCTGATGGCACCTGAGACATGTTTTCATCATCAAATTTATTAAGGAAGGGAATGAGTTAACAAGGTGACTCAACATTGTAAGTGAGTCGAGTCACTTTATTGCATGGGTTAGAGATGGTCAGAGCGGGAAGTCATAAATGATGAGGCTGAAGTTGTGACTTAATAATAGTGGTTATCCAAAATATATTATAAGGAAAAGATCATGCTTCAAGGGAAACCACATAATCAAAGGAACTTCATGAACTTAAACATGCAATTATTTCGAATTAGGAGGGAGGAAATGCATAGGCATACCATGATACCATGATAGGAGGAATGGGCACAATAAATACTAAGTCTTGTGAAAGGATTCATTTACAACAAGGATGTGCGAAATTTGGTAGAATAAGAAAAGTGAAATTCACATGTTACCTGTTGAGGAGTGCTGGTCAGCTAGACTACCCAGTGGTATTTTGTTGATAAAATATTTGTTCAAGTCCCGACGGGAGTGATTCAAAATCCAAATGAAATTAAATTAATAGGGATATTTCTAGTATAAACGGGTTTTAAAAATTCCATAAGGTGATATGCCAAATCTACTTAAGAACAATCTACAAGACAGAGTTGTTTTTGAATTCCTCCCTTGACCAACAGTTACTATTTTGAATACAACATTTTCATTTAATGACGGATCAAAATGATTCCAATTAGATATGAAATAAGACTCATGTGTGTATCCCCAGTAGAAACAGGTTTTGAAGACAATAATAATTGATGGGTAAAATACGCCAGTGAACAACTTACGAAACAAAGTTTCAAGGGTGCATATTTAAGACATCTAATCAGTATTTCAGGCATAATTTCTCATACGATATCGAAATGAAGTGATTCCACTTGCATTATAAACTAGATTCACAAGATAATATACTCTAGAAATATGTTTGAAAGATATATACATTAGGTTTCCGAAAAACGGATTGTCCCAACTCTATCCCTGAATTTCCTATTTGACACCTAGTATGTATTTTGGCCACAATTTCTTCATTTTATATCCAAATTGAAAAATTCAAGATGGGTTAGGAAAAATATTCCAAGAGATACTTTAGATAGAAACAGGTTTTAAAAATGATCCCCCAAAACAAGAATGTACCAACTTTGTGTTTAGTAAGTTAAATGATCTAATTGCCACAAAAATTCCATTCAATTTTGCATTATGACCGATACAAGATTTGTAGCAAATGAGAAAAGTGTACACCCAAAATCAAGAAGAAAATGCAGATAAAGTATTTAGTTCAAAAAAATGTGTTAATAAGAGTGATACAATTAGATCCTGACATAACCACCATGGTAATTCGAGAGAATCCACGGAGTGTCTCATTATCCATGAAATAAATTCCACATTTTGCTTATGAAATTGGGATTCTGGTATGATGAGGGATGCGGAAATTTGAATGACAACTGCAACCATCATCAAGTTATTGACTAATCATGTATTTTTCATTATGATTAAGACCAAAGATACCATGTATGGGTAGAAGCAATCGATGATGGAAAGTAAATCTTCAATAGGTAGAATTACTCTGATTGGTCTTCATGCTAAAAAGAGTAGTTATAATCGGGTGAGTTGGCTTGTTACATTGTTGTCCTCTCCCATTGTCCAGTGTACCACTTAATCAATATTTTTGGTGCATCCATCATTTTCCTAGCTGGTGTAACGACAACACAAAATAGTGACATGAATAGACTATACTCAGAGTTGTGGCAATGGAATAGTATATCGGGAGTATCGAGAGTATGAATCAACTATCTCCCAAAGAAACCCCAACAATCTAATTGTAGGAACACACACTTTCTTGAAAAGAAACACATAGGCTGCAGGTATCAAGAGTATGAATCAACTTTCTCTTGAAGTGACCTCAGGTATGTGCTGAAAGAAAATCTATTAACTAATTGCAGGGAATGTAAAGAATAATCTAGATTGCAGGGAAGAAAACAACTTATTCTAATCCTTTCCAAGATGATCACTTATATTAATCCAAACGAAAAATGCAATCGTTGCATTAAGCACATTTATTCAAAACCTACATGAATGCAAACTAAATCTGAAATGTAATGGGAATGAATAAACAAATGTAGTTCTACATGAATAATCAACTACATAATTTAAATAGGATTTAACAATTAAACATGTCATGATTGCAATAAATCTAATGAACAAACAAATAAATTTAAATAAATTAGTCTATTATAAATATGCAAAATAAATTAAATTAATTAAATCACACGCTATGGAAAATACAAGTCTATAATTAAAATAAAAGCTCAATATAAATTATTACATTATCATTAGGACATTGCTCGAAGAGTCCCCTCGAATAATGGAGAGAGTGCTCTCTTTTATACATAAATTTAATGGAAAGTAGAAATAATTTGTATCTAAGTAAACCCACTTATGGATTTAATAAATCCATAGTGGTTACAACAATTTCGTAAATAATGAATAGTTTCCATCTAAGAATTAGCAATTAGTGAATAACTCCAAGATCATTTGCTAACAATTAACAAATAATATATAACTTTCAAGATATTTTGCTAACAATTAGAAAATAATAAATAACTCCAAGATATTTTTCCCAAGAATTCCAAGATTCTTGATTAACCACTCAAAATAATATTTTTTCTTGGAATCACAACATTATCTCCATATATTTAATTTTCTTAGATTAACATTATTGTTGCATGGATCCATACTTGTCACGTAGAGTACTAGCAACACAACTCAGGGTTCCAATGGCTCATAGTTTCGGTGTTGGCTCATGGTTCCGATGGCTTAAGGTTCCAATTGCAGCACGAAATAGTTCCCTAGTGAGTTGCAACAACTGCAGAATAGTTCCTTGCAAGTTGCAACAAATATTGTAAGGATTTGCTGCAATGAGTTCCAGTGCAGAACAGTGCCCTTGCAAGTTGCAACAATTGTTGTAATGAGTTGTAGCATAGAATAGTTCCCTGACGAGTTGCAACAACTATTGTAAGGAGTTGCAACATAGAATAGTTCATTGGCAACTTGCAACAACTGTTGTAAGGAGTTGCAACGATGAGATGCAGTGCATAATAGTTCCCTAGCGAGTTGCAGCAACTGCGTAAGAGTTGCAACAGTTGTGTTGCAACACTTCATAGTTGCAACACTCCAAAGTTGCAGCACCTGTGTTGTAGCACTTCATAGTTGCAACAACCAACAATAGAGAGCTACAGCTGTTGGAACCAAAATACATCCTATGGCGATATCACAATCTGTACAACAACCTATCTGGCACATCGTCCTTGCTAATTAACTAAAAGATAAATGCAAATATGATATTTTTTCTAATGTTTAATCATAAATTGATGTAAAGTACAAAAAAAATGTAATGGAAACACATTAAGTCTAAATGCCACACAATAATGGATTGATATAAGGTCTAGGTAATCAGAAAGGGGTTAAAAGTAGGGAAAATATGGTATAAAAAGATGCCATTTCTGGAGCCCGTCACGAAGTGTTGTTACTCATGTTCATGCCTTTCCATTGGACCAATATATGAGTATTGTTGTTTCCCTCCATCTTTTTATTTGAGTGGTTTTCTTGTAGTTTAATTTGTAGTTCAATTCTTATGCATGCTTATTTGCTTTGTTTTTATTGCAATAACACTCTTGTGTTTGTCCCATAACTAACCATTGTCTATTTTTAGCTCATAACCTTGATTAACAAAGGGGATTTTTCTCACTAATGCAATAAAATATACTGAACAGATTGGTGACTCCCACTTGGGTTTAGATCACCACATACCCCTTCTTAGGTTGTTTTCAAGCATTCTCTAGCATCTAGTGCCTTTCAAGATTCATAACTATCCTGTACATCTAATTTACAACCACCCTCTATGTTTTTTCTTCCCAAAATTTTCTTTCACATGAGACTGATGACTTTTTTGACTATTTCAATTTGTTTTGCACAAATCTCACGACTTTGGGTCAGTTTTTCGTGGAAGTCATGTGGCTCGTCAAACTAGGTTGCCACACAAACTACGTGATTGTCTCTGAAGAGATCAGTGCAAGTATACTTAAATATTATTTTTAATCATTAGTTAGGTTCATCAACATACCTAGGTAGAAGGACTTAATTTGTCATAAATTTTATGCCTAAAATATCTATTCTTTTTTCTATTATTGCATTAGTAATTAACTAACATAGTGGGTAGGAGGATAAATCATATTTTGTTTCTCTTGCCACATGGATGGATTTTTACTTGTTATATCACATATTGAATGCTTAGATTAGAGTTTAATCATTTTCTTTCATTTTCTTTCACTTACGACACACAAGGGACCTAAAAGCCTCCTTTTTATGTTCTTTCCTTGTAGCCAAAAACAATCTTGGCAAACCAAAATGAGTGAAGTAGGTGAAATACCTCCCTTCACACAATTTTTTTTTTTTTGGCATGGTTACTTGAAAATTTCATCATCACATAGAAGTTAATTAGGTGAAGTAAGAACCCATACATGTTCACATCTTTTACCTTTGACAATTTATTTAATTTTTTTTACAATAATAAGTGAGAGTATTGCTAATTTTTACATTAGTTTACATCATCTATAATTTAAGTAGGTGGTTTAAAGGACACCTCAAAGTCCATATGTTCTGTCATTAACCAAATTTATTTAAGTTTTTCAATTTAATTTCCAATGCTCTTCTATCAAAACATTGTAGTTTCCTCACATGAAGCACACATAGAAAAGTCCTAAAGAAAATTCTTTGTTGAGTATGATCTTCAACTTGCACCCAGAAGTGATCTTGGTGAATTAGAAAGAGTAAAGAGGTATGAAATACCTCCTTCCTCACATGTTAATCAAAACAATTGGTTCATGACACTAGTTTATACTCCTAAAAGCATCTTGACTAACCAACACATTTAATTCCTCCTTTGCAAGGTCACAAAAGAATTAATAGTTTTGGATAGGATTGTGAGGATAGGCATCCAAACAACTCCCCGTAATAATTTCTCATATGAAACACAATATTTTTCCTAGGGAGATTTAAAAATATTTTTCATCGAGAGAGTAAAAACCAAGGCAAGGAGATCCTTTTGGGGTCATATGATGAGGTCTAATTGTCTCTGATAGTCTCCTTAAGCCACCCAAATCTTGTCCGACTACTGCTCATCACTTTATTGAGGCTAATATTCCCTTGCCTTCACTTGAGGAAGGTAACTTAGTGGAAAAAAATTAGGATTTCTACACAGGTGGCACTTGTGGGCTACATTTTCACCTAAGATAGATAGAGTTGGTAGTTTGGAAATGTCGCTAGTTCCATTGGGGCATGCCCCTAATGCCCATCACTATATTTGACTTATTTGCACCTTCACTAGTTGTCTTCAATGGAGTCAGACCCCATTTGTTGAGATATTTTGGAAAGACCAATGGTATTTGAGTGAAGGGATGTTAGGTCTCATAGGAGATGTGTTTTCCTTTTTTCACACCCTTATACAAAAAAAAACCTACATTGAAACACATATTGTGATTTAAAGTGGAATACGTTAAAAAATTGTTGCACCATTATCTCAATCATTTCATTTGTTCACATATTTTCTTTTATTAGGACATGTTTTAAAAAGAACGATCTAATGACAATCCGTTTGAGTTTCACACACCATATTCTCAACTAGGAACCATTGAGGACCCTTGGTCACCTTGGTATTCCCACGTTTCCAGGGTCTTCCCCTAGTGTTGGGAGGAATTTCATATTTGTTTGTTGCACCAATTAGATTTACCCTAGAACACTTACCTTTGGGTGCAACACAACTAGGGTTATATGTTCTCATGTCACCCTTATTGAGCTCATCTTCGCCTAGGTCCCCTCTTGGAATATCATCCTCAACGGGATCCAGTTAGGCTCAATGGTAGGTGTTCCACCACCTCCTATGACACTCCAACATATGACTACCAAACTTACATATAAGACTTCTCTTAATATCCCACATTTGATGAAGCTAACCAATGACCCCATTTTACATGACCTTCCTTGGCCACCCACGCCAACTGAACTTCCCAAGGATATCCCAAAATTTTAGGGAAAACTGGGAAAAGAATATCATGATGTTTCATCTATGGTGCTCAACCAAAAATATCATAGATGATTTGGTCTAGCTTAAATTGTTTTAGTAAACTCTAATTGGACCATCAACCAAATGGTATATTAATGAAACAATAATATCACATGTTAATTTTACATCTCTGGAAAATGTATTCCTAGATTTTTTCCAATTACTAGTTTGTCATGACATTGTATTGAAAATTCTTACCTATTTCAAACAAACCACTTAATTGCACATCATGGATCATAACCATGAGTGGCATCGACGACGTAGCTTGTGCAAGATAGAATTTAAGGGAAAAATCCTACTAGATTGGTTCTTGAAGTATATACTTCCATTGATCACCAAAGATGTGGTCACCACCATGCCTCGGATAGAAGATGGAGCCATTATGAAATCCTAGAATTTTTATTTGATTTACACTTAGTTCGGGTAATTTTATACAATCATCCCAGATTACCCTCATCCTTTCCCATTTGAGTGAGAGATTCTGAGGGAATCCCACATAGTGGATGTCTTGATTGGGTCAATGTCCCTTATCAAAAAACCTTATGAACATTGATCCCCATATGGCACCAAGAATTATGGTGGATCCCACATACCTCAAAATGTTGTTAGCATGTCATATGTGCCTAATATTCTAACACACAAAAAGTAACCCCATATGCAAGGTGGAAACAACCCATTACATTATGGACGTAGCATGTCCCCCTAGGAGGACATGCTTCCCCACACATACATGGGCCATCCTGAAATCGTAAAAAATACAGTGGAGGGACATCTACATCTTACAACCAATATGGTAACCCCACATAAGGAAACTCATAATACTCATTCCATAGTCCCCCATTAGTTGTTGTTGCGCCACCACCTTCTCAATATCACAATAGTGTGAAATTTGATCAACCCTCACCAGTTTAACATATCTAGGAATTGTAACAACTGAACTTGGTAAACCCCTCAAACCCATAGAATAATGGAAAAATCAAAGGAAATAATAAACAAAATTCCAACCAGGGGCCAGGAGGAACACCCACAACCCAAACAACAACATTGGGGCAAACGATAAGGCCGATAAACAGAATCAAATTACTAGAAATTGTAACCAACCCAAACAAGGGAAGAACAAAAATCTCATGATTAATTTCCCTTAAATTTTATGCAGTGAGTTTGGCCATTACACTCACCACTTCCCCCAAATTTTAGAGTATAAATGGATGAAGAAATTGATGCCAAATCTAGGTCATGCCACCCCACAAGGGGTAGTGAATCCTCCACAACATTTTCCTCCATATTTGGGGGCATTCAACCCTTATGATTCTAGGCTCATCATTTTATATTTTTATAACTTAGAGCCTAGGCTCCCATCACTTGTAGCTTTCCAAATCCCATTAACAATTAGAAACATTACCATTCACCGATGCATTATATATGAGGGAACATGTACTTGCTTCATTTCCAAATATGTGTGGAATGATTTGGGATCTCTTTGTAAATTCTAACCTTGTACAATATCTACTGCAAATTGATATTAATAAAAGAACAGAAAAGATACAATGGCAAATACAAACATTACACAGAGATTTTTCACCTGGAAACCCAAACCGGGAAAACCAGCATATATTATATTGATACACTTGTATTACATTGTTTACAATACAATATACATATAGGAGCCAGCGGCATCCAAAACCCTAACCCAATGACCTGG
>JASDQU010100334.1:922295-934915 GCA_032191745.1 Picea mariana
TGGAGACCTGCTCTTCTATTGTTCCAGGTGTAATGTCCTTTGATTGGTTTAATATCTTGCATATCCCAGTCTGAAATAAGATCAACCAGGTTTTCAGATAATGGATTTCTGACTTTACTTCCTCCTTTTTTCTCCCCCTAACCGAGGTGAGTGTTTAGATCACCTCCAATTATGCAGGTGGCAAGATACATTGTATTTCGAAGATTTGAAAGGGAGGCCCAGGCTGCCAACTTATCTTTATAGGAGTTTGGCATATAAATATTAATCATCGTAATAATGTTGTTGTCATCTTTATTTTTTAAGGTTGTAAGAATCCAATTTTTTGTTTCAAAAGCTACCTCAGAGTCCCAGATTTGCTTGTTCCAAATCGTTGTTATACCTCTAGAAGCTCCCTGAGAGCTGACTACTATTCCACCAGTGGTTTTGTAAATTTTGCTTGTTTCTTCCATTATGGATTTTGCTTCCATTTTTGTTTCTTGGAGGAGAATGATTGAAGGATTGACCATTCCTTTCAGATATTTTAGAGCCTTGGCTTTTAGTTTACTACCGAAACCCCTACAATTCCAAGAGAGAATTATCATTTGGGGGGATTTGGGGGAACTCGACTGCCTGGGCCCGAATGTTCCATTCCTTTGGCTCCCAATTTTCGTGTTGACATATGAATGTTGTGTTCTATAGATTGTTGTCTACCTTGGGCTTTTTCTTTGGCTGTTGCTTCTTTACTGGCCTCTTTGTTAGATCGACGTCCTGTTTTCTTGGGTTTCTCTGGCGGAAGTTCTCCTTATTCTCTCTCTTGCAGGTTAAGCACTTGCAAGTTTGAGCTAGAGACTTCTTATAGCACTGGTGGATCTGAATCTTCCATAGAGGGATCCTTTGTATCTGAGTCAGGAGAGTTTTCGATGAGAGTAGGGTCAAGGGGTATGGGAGGGAGAGTTGATGGAGAGGGGCTCTAATTGGGAGAGGGCTCACTGAGGATTTCAAAGGAATTGCTGCTTGGAGGAGGAATGATGTGCCGTGTGGGGGTCTTTTTGCGGGGAAGTTTTGTGGCTTGGCCTTGCTTTGTCACTGCTAGTCTGGAGGGCCTAGGGTGTGGGACAATTCCTCTACTCAAAATTTTGGTCTCTTCCTTAGGCGAATTTCTCCTTCCACAAAGCCATACGCCCTCTCTCTATTTTTTCTATTATTATTACTCCGTTGTATTTGCATTGGAATGTTTGCATGCCGACGGTTTATATCGTTGACACTTTTTTTGAGGTGCTTGAATAGGCCTGGCAGCTTAAATGTTTACATGACGCAAGGTCCTCAAATAGGCCTGACAACTTAAATGTTTGCATACCGCGAGGCCCTTAAACAACCTGACAACCTTAAATGTTTATCTAAATAGGATTCTCGGAGTACATTTTTCCTCGAAATTTTCTATACAATGTTGTAGTGAATTTGGACAATATTGTTGTCCACTGCTAGTTGAATAGGCATTGTATGTTTCATACTTCTTCTAGTCTTAGAATGCAATTTTGTCATCATTGAAGCTACATATATTGTTTACTGGTTCGGTGGGTGCTTCTTCTTCGTTGGTTCGTCGATTGTTGCTTGTTGTTGTTGTTTGGTTCACAATTCGACCTGTGCTTCTTTCTTTCATCTTTTCTGAGTAAGTTTCCATGCCATAATTTCATTTTCTATTCCTTCTTTTTTGTTCAGTGTTTGCAGTTTGCAAGTAAGAATTTTTGCTTATTTCTATTGGCATGCTTGTCATATGTTTCCGGTTCCTTCTGTGCTTCGGCTGCATTTTTGTAATCGTTGGAGATACATATGTTGATTACTAGTTCGGTGGTTGTTTCCTGTTCACTGGTTCGTCAGTTGCTAGTTTTTTTTTTTTTTTTTGGCTCAAGTTTACGATTTTCGGGCCCCGGGGATGCAGTTGGGCTTGTTCGTGCTTTCTCATTGGTTTGGTGCTTGTTGTTTTCTTTTGATTACTTCGGCTTTGCAGGGTTGGGGTCCTGCGCTGGAAGTTGGAGCTATTTTTTTTGGGGGGGGTGCTTTACGGTGTTCAGACCCTGCACCCATGAGTGGACATGCGGTTGTGTTATTTGTCGTGTCTGGCGAGGTCGAGATATGTTCTACTGTAAAATTTTGCTGATACTTCAGTGTTATAGAAAATAGTGGCATAAAAAATAATTGGACAACTACATGTGCAATTTCAATATCTGTTGTTTTTTGTTAAAATAAAACATGTGCAGGCTGCACTTATAAACCATGTATGGTGGAATGTGCCCATATCACAATACATGTTCTTTAACCTCTACATAGACTGGTGTGACCACAATACAATTTGTCTTGTACTTGAGATATGATATGTACAACAAAGAGAGTGCAAAATTATATTTCCATGTCTAGAAGCATATCTGGATACTTTGCCATGAAAAACCAAAATCGTTTAGCAATGGCCATGCACTTTCTTAATATTTTGTGGCTTGTAATATATTTTGGCCAGGGAACAACTTTATATATTTACAACCATGGATCGATAAAAGAAAAGGTTCATGTTTTTTATTGTCTTTTATTCTATTTGTTGATTCTCATTTACTGTATGTACATATTACTTGTTCTCTGATGCATACCGGCTTCCATTCATGTTCATTGTGTTTTGTGCATTCCCACATTCAAACAAGCAGAATATCTGGAGAAAACGACGGAGTCTTGACTGTAGCAGTGGAAGAGGATATACAAAGGTACGTGTTTGTACTGCTATTTCATATTCGGTTGTTTTGTATTTCATTTATTGTATGTATGTGTGTTCACCTAGTTTATTGTATGTAGATGTTGTGTACCTTCCTACATAATAACTTATCTTCATTACATGTCTTCCTACATATTAACTTCCTTCATGTCCATTGTATTTTTTTTGCATTGCTACATTTAAACAAACATAATGACTGGAGAGGACGATGGACTCTTTGGCGTGAATGTAGATGAGGAATTACATAGGTGCATACCTATACTCTTATTTCATATTCCAGTGTTGATTATTTCATTTATTGTCTGTGTATTTGTTGTGCTTCTTCTATTGCTTTGCACCTTCTTCTTTTTTTCCTGTATGTATGTACTATGTATCTTTCTGTTTATTCTCATGTGAATCGTATTTTGTTTGTTGTTACATTGAAATAAATAGAACTATTTTTCTTTCTTTTACATGTCTTTCTTCATACTAACTTACCTTCATGTCCATTTTATATTCGACATTGCTACCTTGAAAGAAACAGGTTGGTTGGATAGGAAGATGAATTCTTGTATGCAACAATAGAGGGTTCTGTGGTACAATCTTTGAAAAGGTATACCAACTATGCTAGTAAATTAAATATACAAAGCGGGTGGGGGCATATAATATTAGACTAGAAAACGATGACTTGGCAACAATGGGCCTTTGTGCCCTCCCCATTTCTACTTTTTCCATTTTCTATTATCCCTTTTGCTTAGTTGTCTTTCTGAAAATGCCTTGGTGTGCGGGTTGGCGGAATCACGTGTTCACATTTATGGTCACGCTTCTACCTTATTCCATACTTACCTACTTTGTCGATTGTGGGTGCCAGGCTGGTGGGTTCAAGATTGCACCCCTAGCTTCCGGAGTTCCGCGATATACAGATTGGCTTTCGTGCCCTACCATCACGCCCTATTTACTGTTACACATTTTTCCAATCAAAATATCAGAGGCATACAATTTGACCCTCGAGCCCTCATGTTTTCTGAGTATCCCTTGACACCCTATTTTGTATTCCATCTCCTTCCACCCTGCATGTGACATTAAGAACTATTATGGACAATATACAATGAATATGCTTGTTTAGTCCTTCTGATGTTCATCTACACATGCTTGCATCAGAAAAAGTTGGACTAGTGACATGGCCATGAGCAGTTAGTCATCCCAAACATCAATAGACTAACAAGGCCAAAGGTAAAGATGCATACATTCTGTTCCTAGTATGTTTTCCAAACAAATATCCTCAACTATTTATTCACCTATGGCATGGTGAATATGCTTATGTCATCTGCAATACATGCTTTGCATTTCACAAGAAGTATCAACAAGTATAAGCGAGACACCAAACATAGCGTAGGTTCCACAGACTAAGAGGTGTGGTTGCAAAACTCTGGCTCCATAGTTCATCGAAGTTGTGCATCTACTTGTAAATTTATGTTAGAAAAAAAAGAAAACAAAAAAATAATGCACATTACCATTCAATTTGCTTTTCCTGTTGAAAAATTGTCACCGGGTCTAAACTTGTAACACCCAAAGTACTATCAATAGAGGGCTTGAATAGTCACTGAACTGGACAAGTGTTCATCGGGGACATAATGGTCGTCTATAACACCTACTTGGACAAGGAAAACAAAACTAGATCCATTATGCGTGTTGACATGACAGATAAAAAAGGCCATGATGACAGTCACACTGACTATTCCTACACAACTTGTCCAGAAACATGTAGAAAAGATATTACTAGGTAATGGGATATCCATTACAAATTTTAATATATTGCCCAAAACAATATATATGACCGTGGTGATTGTGATCAGATTATTTCACTCAACGAAACAAGTATTGTGGAAAAAATTACCGCTATTTGTTCAGAATATTGTTTCGTCCCGGACGCAACTATCAGTCAACTTGCACAGAGCAATGACATTTACCCAATTAGAACCATTGGCGCATCTGTCACACTGGCAAGAAAAGTTGGCTCGCAACACATTCTCCATATAAAAGATGGAGAGTTGGACAACGACAAGGAAATGGTACCATTCTCCATATCCAATTTTGTTCTTTACTTTCGCATGTGCATGTATTTCGGTTAAGTTACACAAATATTACACTATTCCATGTTGCAGCTGCAATTGTTCGATATCTATTCAAATTTGTTTTCATCAATGGAACAACAATTGCATAAAGAGAAATTTCTACTTATTCTCTTCAAAAATATAACAAAGAAAATGGATGTTAGAGAAAGGATCTTTCACACAACCCAAGCAACATTTGTAACAGAGTTGCGAGCAGACATAGTACAAGATTTGAAGAAACTAGCTAGCTCTACAACTGTTGTGCATATGCATCTACATATTCATCCTCNTTTTTTGGGGGGGGGCGGGGGTGTAGTTGTGTATTATATTGTTCAGTGTATTAATTCATATGCTCATGTTTCTAGGTTGAAGGTGTTTTGGTTGCAGTGAATGCGTACTCGACCCCCTTTGAGCCTGTTTGTGCAAAATGCAACTCTCCTGCTTCTACTTCTGCTTTGATAAGTGATGATACAGTTGATTTTCTACGATGAAGTGAAAAATGTCCATACATATATGGACATTGCCTCAATGCTTCCATCTGAACCGTGAGAAACACAATCGTGCATTGTACAATTAGGTAGCCTCTGTTACAAGATGTGCTTCCTGGATTAACATAATTGTCGTATGAAGCATACCTATAGAAAAAGGCAATCAGTGTCTATATGTTGCACGAATTTTGGATACAAAACAAATTTACCTTAAATGAGGACAATGTAATATTGCATATCGGCTGAAGATAATTAAAAATAAATAAATAAATAAAAATCATATCCACCTTTGGCAGGAAACAAAAATATCTCATGTCTCTTTGTAATATTTCTTCAACACCCAGATGAATGTTCGGCGGACTCGAGTACTTGAGAATCTAATTACAAATGCAATTGATGTTGTTATTTTGATGTTTTCTTGCATCTCCCAGTAAGAATTTTGCAATGTGTCTCTGCAATATTTCTTCAACACCCAGATGAATGTTCTTCGGACTCAAGTACTTGAGAATCTAATTACAAATGCAATCGATGTTGTTATTTTGATGTTTTCTTGCGTATCCTAGTCATGATTTTGCATATTTGTTTCGGTGTGCAAATACAAGAAAAAAAACATGGTGGCTGGTTGTTTCTTTGATGGATGATCTTGCACATTTTTTGGGTGCCCAAGTTGGACAATTGTTTTTCAACTATTTAGCCATGACATGATTTATGCAATTTTATTTTGGGTGCCCAAATAAAATAAAAATTTGTTTCCAACTATACATCTATGGTATGTTATCTTCATTTTTTCGATGCCCTAATTGAAAAAAAAAAGGAACTCGGCATGGATTGAAATATCATCTTGAGATTTTTAGATCTCGCTATAGAGATTTCACGTGCATAAGACTGTTCAGTACAGAAATGGGATGCATGACACAAACCCCATAAAAAGTATCCAACTTTAAATAACTGGGGCCCGTCCTTTGAACCATCGAAGTAGCTTGCTCATCTGGTCAGAATCATCATAAATTTCCAATAATATTGGAAGTTTGGCATTGTTAAAACTGGTAGCGATAGACCATGGCGGTATCAGAAGAAAATGTCCATAGTGATCTTGCTTAATGGTAAAATAGTAATCAACAACTTTCTTGTTGCCCATTTTGAGATCTGGTTATAGCTAGCGTGCAGTGGCGAAGCTCCACTGGTTTTGTACTGTCTTCTATTTGGAAGACTTTTGTTCATATCCCATGGCCCTGGTTATTTTCTCATGGGAGAATATACCAGATGTAAGAGAAAACCAATGCCATGATGTTTTTTCTTTATATATCAAATTGTTTTATGCAAAGGTCAATGCGTGCTACTCTATGGAACCTTGTGGGATCTTTCTTGCGGCTTGTTTGGAGTTTACTTGGTTCTTGGTTGTATGCTTTGTTTTGAAAAATTAATAATACATTCAGGATCTTCGCAGTTTTTTCTATGGTCTTAAATACTATAGAGGACATTCTTTGCCCTTTAATATAAGCTCTGTGACACAAATACAGTATGTGACTCGTTTTAGTGTCCTTCCTTGATCGATGAACTTGGTAAAATTAATCTCCTCGAATAATTTGAAATAAACGAATAGATACTGTGCAAAGTCCAATGGAGCTATCATATCAACAAGAGGCAATTAAAATTCAAATTCGTCGTTGTTATACTTGCGGTGATAGAATTTAAAGAAACTTTGATTTGTTTACTTCAATTTTTTTTAAATAACAGATTTAACATCCTTTAATAATTTTATGTAATTAAATTGTACAATATGAATATTTAATATGAATATTTTAATATTTGGAAATAATGTTTTTAGATAATGTTAGATAGTTGATAGGGATCACCATGCGTAAACAATTTCAATCTTGAGCCTGCCATCCCTGAATTCTGTCTGTCTATTTGTATATTGCGGAACTTTGAGTGTTGTTTGGAGGACATGGGAAAATAGAAGTGCAATTTTTAACCAGCCAGCCCGCAAGTCCGCCTGTCAATTTGTATATCGCAGAACTTTGGGTGTTGTTTGCAGGACATAAAACTATAGAGGACATGCTTTTCCATTTAATATAACCTCTATGACGCAAATGTAGTATGTGGCTCGTTTTATCACTTTTCCTTGATCGATGAGCTTGGTAAAATTAATCTCCCAGAGTCCACCAGCCCTGGAGTCCATCTGTCAATTTGTATATCGTGGAACTCTGAGTGTTGTTTGGAGGACACAGAACAATAGAAGTGCAATGCTGAGCCAACCAACCCTCATGTCCACCTGTTAATTTGTATATCGCGGAACTGTGGGTGCTATTTGTAGGACATAGAACAATAGAGGCTCAATTTTGAGCCCGCCATCCCGAGAACCCGCGATCCAAAAAGTGGCTAAGTATGGAATGAGGGATCTATACATGCTCTATACAATCTCATATCCATACTTTATAAAAGCACATATTTAGTATGCATAATTATTTATTAAAACCATGAACTACCGCAATTTTTCTTGTAGCTTTTCGAGGCTTCTCTTATACAAGAAGATCCTGGAAACTATAAGCATGGCTCGCTGTATCTATTCCTTGATTGAAGAACCTGTTCACATGTTTAATGCACTTCATATTTTTTGTTAAATCCATCAATGGGGATTTATTAAACCAATTCTCGCTTCCAAAAATTGTCATCCCCTTTATTTTTTCCCTCTGCTTTCTGTTTATGGTTACTTACTCGTTTTTCAGAAAATTTCTAGGTGTGGAAGTTGGCAGATTCATGTCTTCTGATTTCCACTTACTTTTATATCACCAGCCCGATTGACCGCTTCCCCGTTTCATATTGTACAAAATTTTTGGATCACGGGTTTCCCAATAGGAAGGTTACTGGATAAGCGAGTTCAACATTGCGTTTCCATTGTTCTACCACCTACAAACAACACCCGAACTTCCGCGATCTACAAATTAGCAAACAAATTCCCCTTTATCTCATTTTTTAGCACTTTTTCTTGATCGATGAACTTAGTAAAATTAATTCCCTAGAATAATTTGAAATAAAATAATATATACTATGTGAAGTCTAATGGAACAATCATATGAATGAGAGGACATTAAAATTCAAATTCCTCGTTGTTATACTTGCGGTGAAGCTAACAGTACAAAAACTTTACTTAAACATCCAAAAATTGATTTTCTTGTAACTTTTTGACTCTTCTCTTATACAAACAGATCCTGGAAACTATAAACATTGCTCGTTGTATTTATTCCTTGATTGAAGAACCTGTTAACATGTTTAATGCACTTCATAGCTACAACAATTTCTGCTTCCAAAAATTGCCATCCGCTTTCTTTTTTGCCCTCTACTTTCCCTTTCTGGTTACTTACTCATTTTTCAGAAAATGTCTAGGTGTGGGATTTGGTGGATTCACGTCTTCAAATTTTAATTGTTACTTTTATATCACCAGCCCGATCGACCGCTTACCCATTTCATATTGAACAAACTTTTTGAATCATGGGTTCCTAGATAGGCGGGTTCAACATTGCTTTTCCATTGTTCCACCGCCTACAAACAACACCCGAACTTCCACGATTTACAAATTAGAAAAAAAATTCCTCTTCATCTCATTTGCTTTCGCTTTCTGTTTACTTGGTCCTTTTTTCGAATGTCCCATGCTTTTATATACAACACCCAAAGTTATGCAGTATACAAATTGCTTGCTCAACATTGTGCTTCCACTGTTCCCCTACCTACAAACAACACCCGAAATTCCACGATATATAAATTGACGGACGAAATATGTCATTGACATAAAATTTGACCATTGGCCCCTTGAGTCTCCTGGGTTTATCTTGTGACCCTTTTTTTGTAACCCGCTCAACTACTTTCCATACTTGGGCATTTCTTGGAATCTGTTTCACGGGTTGGTGGGTGGACGAAATGTACAATGCTTGGTCGATCTTCGCCATCCCTGCTACCTTCGTACTTATTTCTGGATATGCAATTATTAAGATTTGATGATAGTAGTTCATCGTCCAGGAACCGTTAAGATTGTCATTAATGTCCAGAAGGCCGAAGAAGATTTGTCATTACTACGAATTAAACCAAGAATTGTAGAGAAGAGTGTTATCCTTTCCAAGTATTCATTTCAAACATGATGCAATCTCTTTCTTGCGTTGGCCGGTTGGCGCCTTTAAGAAATCTCTAATTCTTAATCGCTCTTTTCCATCACCACCACCTTCGCACTTTTTTCTAAATATGCAATTAGTAATCTTTAATGGTAACAACGCATTATGCATGAACCCTGGAGATTGTCATTGATCAATGAAAGGCTCAACGAGATTTTCCATTGATACACATTAAACCAATATTTGCGGAGGTTTATATTATCCCTCCCCAATTTTCATTTCAAACATTGTCTGGAGAAAACATAAACTCTCGTTAACTTATGGCAGCAGTTCTGTCCGAATACAGTAAACACCTTTGGGCATGATGGTCAGAGATTCAAGTATTCCTGGGCATATTCTTACCACTCATCTCTCTCCTCCTAGGAGAAAAAAAAAGAGATGGTCCCTTGGTACACCGAGAGATATATTTCAAGCCAAAGAATTCCAAGGCAACCCTGCATGCTCAGATAGCCTGCCCAGTTGCATTGATGGATGTAACAGAGTTTGATGCCATGGATTCTGAGCTGGAAGAAGATGATATGATGGACGATGGCAATGCATAGATTGTTCCCACTCCTGTGCCCAAATTGAAATCAACCATAACGGGTAGAACTTCCTAGATCAACAATGGCGGTCCTGACAACACCAAAATAAGGAGTTTCATAAAAGAAACCAATGTTGAACACAATAACCACTTTGCAGCTCGAAAGTAGGAATTACAAAGGTCTAAATTAGTCTGTTCTGGGTGGAAGTCTTTCACTATAAGGAAATGATATGTTGATGCTCCCAGAGATAGATTTCAAGCCAAAAAACTATTCAATTGCGGGAACACTGTCCCGTTCTATGGATATATAATTAACATCTTAGGGAATGAGGACCAGAACTCCCACTGGTGCAAGGCATATTCCTACTAGTCATCTCCTTCCACCCAGAATGGACTAATTTGGGCCTCTGGAATTGCACGTGCAACCTGTGTCCCTGAAGTTTTCGATTGTGGAGAGGCGGTTTCCTGGTGTGTCCTAACTTTCATTTAAGAGATATTCCATTTTCCATGCAATGTTTTTCGTTTTCTTCCTCACGGAAAGCTTCTAAGAACTATCAATTTTACCACGGGATGATCCATCGAGGAGAAAAATGCAAGGATTTCCTAAAACAAAAATCATGGTAATCAGTTTTGTATGCATGTTGAAGAGCATCTTGATGGCTCCTGCATGTTGTTGATCACGTGCCTGTGTTTGTGGTAGATATGTTCAATGTTTTGGCCCAACAAACTGGGTCTAATTTCTAAGGATAGATATACAATTCTCATTGTTTTTTTTTTTAATGGATTTACTATTATTTTTTTTTTCCTTGGAGTCTTGGTTGCTGCTTCTTTTCTGGATTTAACACCTCTTCCCATTGGCATGGTTTGGGAGTCTCGTAGTTCTTCGATATTGTATTTTCTTAGGTAATGTTTTCTAAAATGGAGCATCTAACAATTATATGACAATGTACTGTGTTGATCCATCAGGCTTTTATGCAAACAAAAAATGAATTTTAGATAGTTTCAAACCAATGTTCAATTCTATTTGTAATGCAGATAGAACATAGCAATACCAAATCACAATGTTGCAACGAGATCGTCATTCTTGTTTCTAGACATGCAATTATTAAGCTTTAATGCTAACAACCCATAATGCAAGAAGTTTAATCCGTAATTTAATATGTTACAGTCATGGAATAATGTATCAAGAACACACTTACACCCACAAGTTGCAATAAAATCTGATCTTCAACAAAGCATTTGTTGACAATTACTAGAAAATGATGGTTTTTCAACAATGGAGTTTGTTTGAAACTAATTCGAACTTACAAAAATTGCCCTCCGCCTTTCTATTTTCCCACTCTTTTATCCTTGTAGTCTCTCTTTCTGGTGACTTAATCATTTTTTCCAAAAATGGCTTACTGCGTGGGTTGGTGGATTCATGTGTTTTGACCGAGCACTTCCCCTTTATCTAAATTGCACTTTCCATTGTTCCGTGACCTGCAAATAGCACTCTGGCTTCTACGATATGCAGATTTACTTGTGGACTCCCACATCATCCCCTCTTCTGTGTTACACATTTTGCACCAAAATTTTCCGATATATACAATTTGAAACTTGGGGCCTTACGGCCGCTCGGGAACCTGTCACCCCATTTTGAAGCTTGTCCGACCACTTTCCACACTTGACATCTCTTTGGCAGATCGATGAGTTCACAGGTTCAGGAAATTTCAAATTTCTAGATGTTGTTTTCTGTGCTCGCTACCTTCAGATTTCTTTCCAAGTATATGCAATATGTATACAACTTATCCAACAAAATACAAAAAAGATCTTGCCAGGAAATGGAATATTTATTGTAGATTTGAATATATTGGACCTTTTTTTCCCTCTCCTATACTTGACTGAGTTGTTGTTTCTTTTTCCCCTCTACTCTCTCTTTCTCGTTACTTAGTCATTTTTCCAAAAATGCGACTCCAACCAACCAGTAACCATTTGATGCCTAGGCACTTTTCAGATCATGAATTCCCAGACAAGAGGGCTCTATATTGAACTCCCATTGTTCCATGGCCTGCAAACATCACCTAGACCTCTGCCATATACAAATTTGTTGCCGCACTCCCACATCATACCCTCTTCTGTGATACACAATTTTCAAACGAAAGTTCCGAGACCTGCAATTTGACCTTTGGGTCCTCACATCTCCTAGGGAACTATTGTCACCCCATTTTGAAGCCCCTGCGTCCTCTTTCCATATTTCACCATTTCTTGGAATCTCTTTCACACCTCCAATTCCATACTTACCCGATTTTTTTTCTCTTGCGGATTCATGGACATGCAGACTGCACTTCCAGACTCCTACATCATCCCTCTTCTATGTTACACAATATGCACTGAAATTTACATTCAATACAATTTGATCGCCAGGCCCTCATGTCTCCTCCAGGACCCTTGTCAGTGTTGGGTATATGTTATATTCTTTGCACGAGTTGTAGTGTATGAGCGTATGCACCTCGGGAAATGTGACACCTACCTCGAGAAACGTGTCATGTATCTAGGTGGTTTTTTTTTTTGTCACATGGTTTTTGCCGATGGTTTTCTATTTCTGGTTAAGGAATTAGGGTTTTGGACTAATCT
>JASDQU010100334.1:953342-969248 GCA_032191745.1 Picea mariana
GTATTCCAACAACTTAAGTGCGACACTTAGGTGTGTAACAGATGAAACACTTAAGTGTGACATTTGGTAGTGCAACATTTAGGTGTGTAACAAAGTCCCCCTAAAGTGTGAATTTAGAAGAAAATATGATGGCTGAGAAACTTTACAAAAATATGTATGTGAAGGTGCTAGAATAGGAAAGTCGGGCGGAAATTACAAACAAACAACAAACAATATATACATATCATCCCCGAGGTAGGCATACCCATGCTTCGAATACACTGAATCAAAGCATGGCCTTCGATGAATACACTGTGGATCCATGAAAGCATTGACTAAAGATATGGCCACCAAAGATACAATGTGGATCCATATCTCCATGACTCAATTAGGTCGTAGCCATGAAAAATACAAAATGGAGCTATGATATGACAAAAAAATAGCCACCGACCAATACAAAGTGGGTCTATGTGATAGCATATATATCAGTGAGATTGTCAGCATGATGACCATACTAGAATATCCCAAGAACTTCAAATAATATCCATCGCAACTTGGGTGAGGCACATAACATAGGTAGGTGTCTAAGTGGTTCTTGGGGTCTTCGTCGCGATCTTGAAATGGTATGATTCTAGCCATGCGAATAGATGTGTTGATGTTGAACATGTTAGAAATGAATTGATTACTGGTCATTGATGTATACCGTTAACAAGTGCGAGGGAAATCACCAATGATGACAATGACTCCCAAGGTACCTTAGTACATTCTAGTGAATGTGAATAAATGAGCTGAATTTGAACATTCATGGAATCATTCGATCAGAGGTCAATGATGTAAACCTATTGTTGAAAGTGAGGAGACATGCCATTGAGGCATGCAGGTTCCAAATTACTGACTAGTTTCTAAGTCTAATTCCCAGATAATGTGTTGAAGTTGACAGGAACAGACTTGTTGAAGGAGGGCCATGATGTGTCCCCCATCATCGACATGAAAATGACACAAGAAAGTGATGTAAGATGACAAATCAAATGAGCACAAATTGACACGAGGATGAAGGTTGGTAATACTACAGAGTGATTTATTTGGGATGAAACTTCCCTTGAACATTGTGAGGCATGACAAATGACTTGGAAGTAGTGACTCAATGAGAGATAGTGAAAAACATAGTGTGACGATAATCAAGGCATTCTCCTAGTGAACTGAAGGAGTATAATGACTCATGGGATTGGTATGACTCAAAGACAATAATACTACCCAATTGTAAGACAAGATGCAAACATGTGCCATGTTTAAGGGTGACAAAAAATACCTGCCATAATGCTTTCCAAAAAAAACAAAATTGACCCACTTTCCTCAAATTCCCCCCACCATGAATGGCGAGTACCTATTTTTTTTAACGAGCTTGATGAGGATAAAAAATGCTCAACATAGCTCATCTTTGATGAGTCCCTCATCAGATTTTTAATGAACTTGAAGAAGGAGGGATTCAATCCCATATGGGTCCTTCAATGTGTAGTTTCATGCGCCCAAAGAATGTAAAATCAATGGTCTTTTCACGTTTAGAAAGTCTGAAAAGAACTTAAAGAAGACTCTAGAGTTGTTCTTTTTCATAAATTTAGTCCCTCGACCCAAAAAGTATAAAATAATACAAGGGATAACTCTTCTATCCAAAGTTGACTAGAGTATTCATTTTTCATAATTAGTCCATCCGGTCTGAAAAAGGGTTAAACTTACACCGAATACAGGACCTTTCAAATACTTTTAACAAGTGTGAAAGGAACAAGATCACTCGGGAATATTTTCATGTTTAGAGATTCTGAAAAGAGATTGAAGGAGACTCCAAAGGTTCCTTTTTTGTATAGTTTTTACGAGCCCGAAAAAGTGATAAAGGTATACTCGGTAACGTATTCTCATGTATTTACGAGCACAAGAAAGAACAAATACTAAGATTGTCTAGAGAAAATGAGTGGCATGAAACTAAGTTCCAATGGGTGGAATGAATCCTAAGAAATGACTGCGATAAAGTGTAGCAAGTAGGCATGGCAAGAAAGGACCCCTCACATAAGCGTGTCTCTCTAGAGGGTAACTGCAAAATGGGAGAAACATGTAATATTCCATATATAAAAAAGTATGCAGAACATAAATAAATAGATAGAAAGGGAATATTAACAATAATATAACCAGAACAACACCACAATAATACCAAAATGATACCAGAATAATACTAGAAAGAGCACTTTGATTACTGAGAGCAATGTTCACTTGCCTCTTCGAGGGGGAAACCTCCAGTAGAGCAGATCTCTATTACAATAATATCCAAGAAAACATTTCTCATACCCTTGACTCCTATTTATACTAAATATTTTTAACATTCCCAACTCCTAAATAGCCTTTCTAGGGGTGGGGCATCAAATTTTTTCTTTTCCTGGTTCATTTTAGGTCCTTTACTTAAGCCAAAACCCTCTTAACCAACTTCCCAAAACTTACATCTCTCACTAGGTGATTAAACCAGCTAGCGAGGTCCTCCTCATGACCTTGGGCTGAAAAATTGGGAGCTAAGAGCCTCTGTTAGCAAGGTCTTGGCACTTCAGAAGTTCTCGGACTTCGGGAGTTCCCAAAAGTGTTGACAAATTCCTAGATCGTCAAACAACGGAGGAAATCAATGGTCCACATCCTCTGTTGATATCCTACGGTTAAGGAAGGGGATTCAGATATCTACATGCATCATACCTTTTTCCAAATCCTCAAAGTCCTGAATGTCTCCACATGCCCCTAGCCCTTCGACGTTCAGCGATCGACGATTCTCGTCGAACAGTCCTTATTCCACACTATGCCCAAACTCCCGAACTCTCGTTATGTTCAGCACTCGGCTATCATTATTGGAATATCAGCCTTCGAAGATCGATGATTTGGGTTGGACGTTTCAGTATTGTACCACTCACTAAATATTTTGAACTCCGAAGTTGTCTAAACTCACAGGTTCTTGATTACGTCGCCAGCCACATTGGCCAGGAAGGCACGAACCAGCGCTGAAACGTAGAATGGGTCAGAGTGACATGTAGCATGTCAAGCTAGGGTCCACGTCACCCTAGGTGGCACCACTGCATCTCATCACCCTAGACTAACATGCTTCTACATTCCTCATATCTCACAGTCAATATCTGGTCACATGGACTTATAGATCTATGGCTCGGGTTACCTCGGGGATTCGGTGTTCGGGAGTGTCTCTATGAAAACTCCTCTTACCTACCAAAGCATCCATCCTCTAAATTAAAGGGGATAGTGCTACATGTCCTCGATGTTCTATCTACGGCTGGGGATGGATCCAAAGGATCCCACAATCTATGGTTATGGGTCCTTCGCGGCTCCAAACTTCTGTTTTTTGGGTCCCTAGTCTAGTTGGTCAAGTAGGTCCACCTAACCACCTGGGGAACCGCCTAACACCGGTCAACCTTACGGGAAACCGAGTCTCCCAGTTACTTTTGGCTAGTATAAGGATGGTGAGGTCGGTCATACTACGAAGTCCTAGACTTCCGGAGCTCTGAAGCCAAGGGGACATAGCTTCCTTGGGATTATCCCAAGGTTTCTAGGTATGGATCATATGGGTCTTTTTGAATGGATCTCGTCTGCTTGTTCTCCAAACAAAGGGACCCCCCCCCCCTTTTAAGGCTTCCACTTCACTATCCTTCCTAATATTTTACCATGAAATGTTTAAGGACTTGGGTCTGGAAGAGACATCCTCTTCGGACGGATAGGTTTAGATCATCACAATATCTCTTGTCTCGACCATCTTACAAGCTCATGTACCAGGAAGCCTCAGGAGCTAAGCTGTGCATCCATACTATTGGTCTAAAGTATAAGTTTACACAGAGGAGGAGGCATATACACATCGTAACCATTCCACATAGAAAACATTTATAAATACACATATGTATAAATCCAAGCATCCATCCATTATTCTAGTTCAACACATAAAACAAGGAAAGTACTTATCAGAACCAGACAACATAAAGCAACAGCTGAAAAGGGTTCCCGTTTCCGCCCAAACATAGGCTCAGTCACTCCAAATGGATTTACCAATAGCCACCCCCGAGCTAGACCACGATGCTCTGCAACCGAATCTTTTCTTCCGGCTCAACGACAATAGAGATGAAGGTTACTCTCCTCCACCCATAGGATATTGGAAATGGTTTATGTTGTGCTACTTATATGTTTAGTATAATGCACTCATTAATTATCAATCTGGGATTCGTAATCGACAGAGTTGAAAGACACCAGTAAGAAAGGTAATTCTAATGTCATGAGTATAGAACTATTCTAGACTATGCATGCTAGAAATAAAGCAAACTAGCAAATGAAAACACACTTTGGTTATCTTTCACAGAGAGACTATCTACTCCATTAAGGCACATGCAAGTATGAGATGGATTTCTTTGATAGATCAACTCTGCTATCTGATCAATGAAGCTAACTATGCAATCATGCTTCTGAAAGGGAAATCACACATCGATCATCACTCATCAATCATCAAGACATAGTATGGGTAGTTCAATAGTCAATATACTGAGTATGTTGTGGTTCACAATGTGTTGTTGTAAGCTTCACTAGTTCACCATCAATTATTTCTGACTACTGCTGCCAACATTCATGTCCATGAAACAAAATCAAATTCATAAAAACAAAAATAGAGCATATGCAAAACAGAGTAAGTAAAGATCTCTAAACAATTGAAACCCAAATTGAACTGTATTGCTATCCTCTGAAAGGGTCAAATCTTCAGCTAGTCTAGCATTTATACTATTGAAATCAACTATTAACACTAACCTATAAGGATGTTGACCTTTGTTGGGTGGTGGGCCCTTGCCACTTCAACAGGTCAATGACTGGAGTCTACAATAAGCTTTCTTTCAATCCACACATTCCTCTTACTCAAATTTCAAAACATAGAATTAAACTATGTTAACAACTCAACTCACATTCATTCATAAATGATCAAGACCTGTAAATAAATGACATCCTTCTATTAAACTTCAACTCAAAATCTATTCTAAAATATGTAACAGTGCTTCACATACTGTGTTATGCTAACTCTCTACTACCTCCACCATCCTTGTCATGACTATTTAAACAGTCTTAGTCGTGAAACACAAGGAGGTGAAATCTTTAGCAAACCAGTCAATTGTCAAATTTATATATTTGGTTACATATTTTAAGCTTCATCTTCATGACATGAAGTGTATGAGGATGAAGCAATAAACAAACTAGCTTAACATAACCTTGCTATAGCTTTGATGATTCAACAAACATCCAACAATTATCTTTGGTACGATTTGGAGCTAAACTTGGTATATTTTGCTTCCTATATTGGTACCGGATCGTGACAGGTGAGATTCGATAAATGGTACCGGATCCGAACAGTATGCAAGTGGTTGGCACCAGACTATAATAGTCTATGGTCGTTGGTACCGGATCGCGATAGTGGATGGTTCGGTACCGGATTTGAATGGAAGGTGCGATTGCTACCGGATTTAGAAAGTGGCAATCTAAGGCATAAGTACCGGATGGCTGAGTTGATACAGAAATGTTGGACTGATCTAGAGGTCAAAGGTTACACATGGAAAATTAAAACATTCATACATGAAACATTTAGTCTCCTAGCTCAATAAACTACAAAAATGCATGAATTAATTATACTTTACCTTATGACCTCATCAATGGCTAATGGTAGTGTTCTTATTCATTTATCCAAGCTTAGGTAATCCAAAAAGGTATAGATGAGGAGTATAATAGGGTAGTGGGGATGTCAATTTAGAAGCTCAACATTCCCCCATGCCAAAACCATTGCATGTCCTCATGCAACTGAAACAAACCCAAAAATTTTCAAAATTTGAGACTCCATTCTTTACTTCTGTGGATCAATGATGTTGATGACTGAGGCTTCTGCTTTCAGCTCCCTTTTTATGATCCTACCATATTGTAAGAGTCTTAGTACCTTCTTGAGCTTATTAGAAGTCTCTTCATCGTCATCTTGAAGTTGCTGGCTAGTTGCCTTCAGTTGCTCATTTTCCTTTTTGATATACCTGTCCAATAGTTGGTATTCCTTCACTTCTTGTTTGAGTTCCTGTTGCCTCAATAAACTACAAAAATGCATGAATTAATTATACTTTACCTTATGNGCTGGACGTATTCTCTTTCCTCCACTTCCTCCCTCATCCCACATAAAGTAATAGTGACTTGTTCCTCAGTCAAGCTAGGGATGTCACCCTGGACTGATAGGTATTCAGAAGGGGAGGTAAGATCTATTGGATCTTCATGTGTATCAGGACTGAAAACTGCTTTTCCTTTCTTTGCCATGCTCCTTGTGGTTCTTTTACAAGGGGGTACTGGATCAAGGGTGCTCACAGGCTTCCTTTTCTTCTTTTCTATTTGTGAAATGGTTACAGGGGATTGTTCTATAGACAGTTCACTTTTATTTTCTGAGCTATTCTTCTCTTTCCTCACAGTTTTTGTCTTATGACCCTTCTCCTCAAGTGCTATTGTTGAAGTATCCTCTACTAATTTGGTTTTACCTTTTGATTCTTGACTTTTAAAAATCTTATTGACCATGGAAGAGGGCCCTGCTTGTTTACCAGCTTTATCGTTTTGGCTCACTGTTTTGGATGATGATGGAGTTACCTTATTTTTCTTGCCCTTTTTATTTTGAGGTTCCGTATCTTTCTTTGGAGCAAGTTGGGCTTCCTCTACAGGTTTGTTTTCTGTGGGAAGGTTTTGAGTGATGAGGATTTTCCATATAATCCTTTGCTTCCTAATTTCATGTATAACTAACATCTTAATAAGACCTTGATGGTAAATGCTAGTCTTCTCAGTTTTGGATAGGGATTTGACACCTCTTACCATGTTGTTCAGACTCATCCATAAAAATTATGAGAAATCAATTTCAGGGCCTCCTTCAAAGTGTAATAGAAGCCTAAGATGATATATGAAGGTTACAACATACCTGCCTTCACAAGTGAGGAATCGTTGAAGACTAGCAAGCATTGGATGATATTCTTCCTTGATATAGTTCCTAGGAATCCCCTTTTTCCAATCAGGGTGCTGATGGTATTCTTTCAAAAATCATTGGCACATTTCCTTGTTGATTCCTACTCCTTTGAAATACTTGGCTCCTCTGTTAGGTAATCCTGTGGTTTTCCTTAAGGTTTCTTCATTGATTGTTAGTTGTAGATTGCCTATGTGCGCAATCTCTCCATCGTAACCCTGAACAAATACGTGAGATACCTTCTCATGACAGCCTGTGAATTTCTCCAAAAATGGCATCCATCCCGCTCTAGCATACTTCTCTCTGCATAGCTGGAACTCCTTGGTCTCTCTATAAATCTGGAAGACCGCTTCATGTCTACTTACAACCATCTTTATAAATTGTGAGAAAAAAATCGGGTTGTAGCGCAAGGATTTAGTCAGCTGATGAGGGTAAGGGTTTGGTACCAGATATTGTAGGGAGAAGTAAGCTCGGAACTGGAGAAAGGTTAGTAATGGCAAAATATATGGTGATGGTGTCGCTAATTTGAATGGTGAGTTTAAGTAAAGATGCCACAAAGGAAAATTAAGAAAAGATGAGGCTCATCTGGATGGCTTCTCCACCCAGATAATCCATTTCATTTCTGCCCATTAGTGCAATGATGGGGATGGAACGTTGGGTGTCGAAGCATCATTATTGTTTGGGATAGGTGATTGGACTTCTAAGCGGTGAATTTGATGTTGAATCATGGCTCATGACACGAGATACGTTTGTGATTGCTTAAGGATGAAGCACGTTCGTGGCTCATCATTACTAGACATGCTCCATATTCACTCTTTTGACGTGATTTTACCTTCAATCATTTTCAAGTGCTTATGTGACAAGGGGATTGATTAAGGTTAGGCATATGGGTATGAGGGAAGTGATAGTCAGGTGCATGGTTTTAATATTAAGGTCATAAGATCTAGTATATGTTTACATACCTCTTGTAGTTTTATAAGCAAATAAAAATAAATAATACCATGTTACCTTTGTTTTTACCATTGTATAATCAATACCCATAGCATATGTGACTGCCTTTGTATTTGAAGCTTGCAGATTGTCAGAGTTCATCTTTTTAGGCTGGATTTTTCTAGAATCTTGGTACCAGAATTTCCTATACTTCATGAGACTTCTTTATTCTGTGCTTGTATTCTTTTGTGTCTGGTTCTATAGTGTTGTAGGGTGAACCTGTTGGTTTCTGAGGATGAGGTGTGAGTATGAAAAAGAGTTATGAAAGATCTCTTTGACCCTCCCCCATGCCAAGGATGTTGCATATACTTATGCAAGAAGATTCAACACTCTGTATCATAATGGAGAAAAGATGATAAGAGAAAAGAAACCAAATCAAATTCCAAAAGTACATTTATCACCTAGCATATGATCACATGCCTAAAAAATTGAAATTGCCTTTCTTTTGATGACTTATTAACAAGGGTAGCATTCAGTAGTGAAGACAGGGAGGTGTTTATATTTTTGTCGGAAGAACAGATCCAACCTAACTTGCTTCAGAGATTTACTATCATTAGATGTTATGGATAAATTTCACAGTATAAGTAGATGAGACTCCCTAGTTAGGGCTCCACTCTTAAGAAGTTTCCTTCTTAGGTAATGTAGGCTTTATATGTCAGACCGGTAAGGTTGACTTAGGGTAATTCTCAAATAGACATTTGATTGTAATAATTATCTTTGTTTATTAATCTGGAGTTGTATCTCATAAATGTTAACAATGAGCTTTGCTTGTAGTGTTCATCTTTTAGATGACAAAAGTGAATTTTTCAACCAGACAAGTATAGATGAGACATTTCTCAACCAGAACCCACTGCCAGCAAGCCTGTTCAGTACTCCAGTGGAGTAGTTGTGATAATTAGTGAGAAACATCCCTTTCCAAGACAGAACGCCCCATTGCCAACAGGCCTATTTAGTACCCTGATGGGTTTTCCTAGTCATACCAGAGACCGGTACCTGCTGCCAGCAGACCTATTCAGTATCCCGATGGATTAGTCTCTTAAACCCTTTTTCCATCAGAGGCTTCTTGTCCATAGTCACCTATTTCGATTTTTATTAAATAGTGCTTTTGCATGGTGACAGGGGAGGCTCATTTGAAAACCTTTTTACAGGCTGGGATGGTATTGGGTTGGAAGGTATATTCTCTTATTTGGATATCTTTAAAGATTTGTCTGAAGGAAAAATAAACTTATGTATTGCACATTAGATCCAGAGGTATAATTTTGTCTGAGTTTTTCCATAAGAGAATGACCTAAAGTTACCTTAGGGTACTGATACATCCTCTTCCATAAAAAATTTCCTAGTTTGCCCATGACAGAGAGTGTTTATATACTCATTTGTTACTCTTTAGAAAAGATAATCCAATGAATACTATTGAAGTCTAGTTAGGGTGAGATAGTTACTTGTAGGCTAATATAGTTTTTATCCCTTTAATCATGCTGAAATACTGGATAAAGGCAACCTCTAGACTTTGAAGCAGATTAAGCATGGTTCTTTTAACAATCATATGTAAAGATTATGTCTTTTTTGTCAACCAAAAGAAATTAAAATACTTCCTTTTAGCTAGCAACAGAACCAAAACAAATTAAAAATTCTTCCTTTTAGCTAGCAATAGAACCAAAAGAAATTCTTCCTTTTAGCTAGAAACAGAACCAAAAGAAATTAAAGATACTTCCCTTTAGTCAGCAACAGAACCAAAATAAATTATTTCTTCATAAGGGTTGCCATTTGATGTTGCATTCGGCTTCTTGGTTCCAGCTTAAGTGGTTGCTGCATGGCTTCATACTTCATATTAATAGATATAAGATTTTGAAATATGCGTAGCATTCCTTTTCAATTAGGTGATGTGTCCTGATAGTACCGTATAAGGATAGACTTATGGTATCGAACCAGCACAGGACTGCTGGTACCGGACCAGAACGAGATTTTTGGTACCGGATTAGCATAGCTGGTACTGAACCAGAACAGAGTATTGTTGGTGCCTACCAACTGATGTTTTAGCAAGTTCTTGAAGGATCAAATAAATTATAGAAATCTACTTACAAAGATAAAATGCAAAAGTAAAAAAAAAAGGAGGTAAGTTACCTTTAGCTTATTAACAAAACACAATCCACATCTATGTACAAAGGTTTTTTAAAAGTAAATCAATCAATCAATGTAAATCAGTAGGAAGGTTTCCTTCCTTACTGATCACTTGCATATCTAAATTATGTAGTACATGTGTCAAAAATTCCTCTTTTGACAGGGGTTTGTTATAAATTCTCAACCGGTGACCATTCACAAGTAGTGGTGTCTGATGTTCGTCGATTGTCTTTATCCTGATTGAGTCATTATCATAGACAGTGTCAATTTCATAAGGTCCCATCCAACGAGTAGTTAACTTACCTTTGAAATTCTTGAATCTGCTGTCATACAACAAGGCCCAATCTCCTTGTTGAAATTTTTTCTTTTTGAGATACTTGTAATGCCATTTTGTTCTCTACTCTTGAATGAGGGTGGTTATTTGAAGTGCTTTCTGCCTGATTTCATCCAACTCATTAAGATGTAAGAGTCTTTGTTGTTGGGCTTGATCCAAGTTCATGCCAACTTGTACTGCAGTCTTGAAGGTTTTAATCTAGAATTATATGGGGAGAAGTACCTGCTTCCCATACACCAACTCGTAAGGTGTATGTCCCGTTGTATTCCTCCAGGTGATTCTATAAGCCCATAAGGCTTCTAGTAATCTGTCAGCCCAATCCTTGTGGTGTAGCTGTATTGTTTTGGTAAGAATGGACTCAATAACTTTGTTGGTAGATTCTACTTGTCCATTTTCCTGTGGCTGGTAGGGTGTAGATTTCCTGTGTTTAATTTGGTATTGTTCTGTAACAACTTTGACTAGATTAGAGGTAAATTGAGTTCCCTGATCAGTCACAATTTCTCGAGGTACACGAAATCTAGTAAAAATGTCATTAAAAAGGAAATCTACCACTGATAGTTCACTTGCAGCTGGTAAAGCTTTTGCTTCAACCCACTTAGTCACATAGTCAGTACATACAAGTATGTACTTTTTCTTTTTGGATTCAAGGTTAATGGGCCCTACAAAATCTAGTGCCCATTTCTCAAAAGGCTTAATGACTACTTGGGCTTGAAGTGGCATTTGGTCTCGTGCAATAGGCTTACCCATTCGTTGGAATTCATCACAATTGGATACATAGGTTTTAGCATCTTTGAAAATATGAGGCCAATAATAACCAAATTGCAGAACTTTATAAGCGGTCCTCTTGTCTGTGAAGTGTCCTCCACAAGGACCATCATATCAGGCTTGCAAAATATCATGAATTTCATCTTCCCTTATACATCTTCCGATTACCAAATCTGGTCCTATTTTGTAAAGACAATCAATGTGCCACGTGTAGTTTGCACTTAGCTAAATTACTTTCTGTTTTTCTATAGGAGACAATTTTTGAGGCATCTTCCCTATCACAAGATAGTTAGCTACATCTGCATACCAAGGAGTGAATGTAGAGATAGCAAACAAATTTTCATCAGGAAAGTTATCTTCTGCTGGTGCATTATCTCCCAGATGAATCATTCTAGATAAGAAATCAACCACAAGATTATCCTTACCAGGTCTATCAATAATGTTGATATTGAAGTCTTGTAATAATAACAACCATATTGTAATTCTAGGATTTTTTACAGGTTTGTTCATTAAGAATTTGATCATTGAATGATCAGTGTGTACAAAAACTTGATATACTATAATATAGTGTCTAAATTTATTGATAGCATGGACCACAACTAGCAATTCTTTTTCTGTGAACGTATAATTAACCTCAGCTGGAGACAGATTTTTATTGACAAAGTAAATAGCATAAGGCATTTGATTTTCCCTTTGTCCAAGAACTTCCCCAAGGGCTGTGTCTGAGGCATTGGTATAGATATGAAAAGGAAGGGACCAATTTGGTCCTCTTAATACAGGGGTAGTTGACAATTTCTATTTTAGAATCTCAAAAGATATTTGGCATTCATCATCCCAATTAAATTTGACTTATTTAGATAATAATTTGAATAAAGGGGTATCTAGGCTTGTAAAATTCAGAATGAATCTTCTATAGTAGCCAGCATGCCCTAAAAATATACGAACTTCCTTTTGTGAGGAAGGTATTCTAATTTGTGTGATAATATGAATCTTTTCCAGATCAACTCTCATTCCAGAACCGGAGATGTGATGTCCCAAAACAATACCTTCAGTGAGCATCATCTTTGACTTTTCATTACTTAGGGAAAGATTAGTTTCCTTACACCTAATCAAGAATTTTTCTAGACTGGTCAAATCTTCCTGGAAGTCTTTTCCATGGACTATAAAGTCATCCATGTAGAATTCCACGCAATTATTGGTCAAGTCAGAGAAAATGGCTAGGACATCCCTTTGAAAAGTGGTTGGGGCATTGCAAAGTCCAAAAGTAAGAACCCTATAAGCATAGGTTCCCCATGGGCAGGTGAAAGTGGTCTTCTCCTGGTCTTTGGGTGCTATTTGTATTTGGTTATAACCACTAAACCCATCTAGGAATGAAAAATACTTCTTTCCGGAAAAGGTATGCAATACCTGATCAATAAATGGTAAGGGAAAATAATCCCTATGGGTGGCTTTGTTCAACTTCCTGAAGTCTACACATATTCTCCACTTACCATTTTTCTTGGGAACTATGATAAGTGGAGACACCCATTGACTATTTGAAATGGGGTATATGAGATTGGCTTGAAGGAGTTTTTGCAATTCCTCTTTTACAATATCTTTAAGGGTTGGATTCATCCTTCGTTGAGGTTGTCTAACTGGTCTGATTTGGTCATTAGTGTAGATATGATGTGTGCATGTGTCAGGGTGAATTCCTTTTATGTCTGCATAATCCCATGCAAAGGCATCAAATTGTCTTTGGAGCATTTCAATTACTTGTGTCTTTTGTTCTGGTTCCAAACTAGAGTTGATATACAAAGTTTTTCCTAGGCTAATCTCAACAAGTTTAGTACTTTCTTCCTTCTCTGAGGGAGATGGTGATAAAGTATATAATTGAGTGATATCAGGGTGCCAAGTTTGTTGAAATTCAGAATTGAAAATGTGTGACAACTCTGCAAAAGACCTCGGATATTCAATACAATTTGTATCAGCCAAAAATAAACTTAAGACTTGTTCATATGATTGTTCTTGCATTCCTTTTATATGTTCAAGTGTTAATAGGGGTCTGATGCAATCTTCTTCTCCATAAGGGTTTTCTAACCATACAGGTATCTCTTGTGTCGGTTGGGCAGGAGAAAAGAGGACAAGCTTTTGGCTATGTGTGCCATTGGATATAGTCATCTCACCAGACCAACAACTGATAAAGGCATATGCTGTGGCTAGACAAGGATGGCCAAGAACCAGAGGGTGTCTTGGTTTGGATGATGATTTAGAGTAGATGACTAGAAAGTCTACTGGATATTCCCAAGAAGCTAGAGTGACTGTGACATCATCTAGACTTCCTGCAGGGCTAATGACTGACTTATCTGCCAACACTATCATGGTTTGGGTTGGTCTTAACTGGTTGATTTGGAGCTTTTGCATAGTGTCAAAAGGAAATACATTAATTGTTTCACCCAAATCAATGAGTGTGTTTGGTAAATAGATACCATTAATTTCAACAGTGACTACTGGGTTCCTAGGGTCATTATATTTGTATGCCATTTCAGAAATAAATTCAAATAATTGACCCATCACCTGAACAAGGGGAGGTTCCTTCTTCTTCCTTCCTGGTTTCTTAATGCAAAGATCCCTTATGATTTTGGCATATATGGGGATATCCTTAATGGCTTCAAGCATAGGTATTTTTATACACACATTTCATAATTCATCCTCTATATCTTTGTGCAAGGGTGGGTTAGGTTCCTTCACTAATAGTCTTTCGGGGTAGGGTGGAAGATTAACTTGTTGAGGTAGTCGTATAGACTGAGAAGTGATTGGAATAGGAGGGGAAGTCTCTTCTTCTGTAGGAGTAGTTTGAGTGTTTTCTTCCTCAGAATGATTATCATTTTCTTCCTGAATTATTACTGCAGGATTTGATTGATTTACAGCTTTCCCTAATCATAGTTGAATTTCATAGGTGGGAAAGGTTTGAACTTCTGTATTCTACACAGGGTGGGTGGATTGATTATTGGGGTTAGGGATTGGCTAGGCAGGGATTGTTGTTGGTATCGAAGGGTTGTGGGCAACTTGGTTTTGTGGTTGTTGATTGGCATTTATAGGTACTTGTTGTTGCTGGTTAGGGTTCAAGGGGTTGTTGTATAGGAGGTGGGAGTAAAGCTTGCATCTGTGGTGGGTTAAATCCAGGTAGTAATTGGGAAATGTTTGCAGGATACTATGGATATGTAGGGTAAGAGGGATTCCCATTCACAGTCCCCCTCCAACCTTGTTGCCAAGGTTGAGTTTGAGCTTGCTGAGGTGTCCATTGTGGATAGGTCATTGGGGGAGGACCCCATTGTTGTTGTTGATACTGTGCATTAGAGTCATAAAATGCATTGGGGTTTTGTGCTCTCCAAGGTCTTCTGAAAGGGTATGATTGTTCTTGTGAGACTCCTCCTCCCCTATACATGGCTTGTAATTCAAGCAAATTTGGACACTCAGATGTGGGGTGCTCTAGTGTACACAGGCCACAGATTTCTATGACATTTAATGGACATTCTTTCTCACCATGTTTCTTTCGGCATCTAGGATAGAAGATTGCTAAAACAATCTCTTCTTCTTCTTTCTTTTTCAGTTTTAGGGTATCTAACTGGTTATTGATTGTTCTCAAGATGTATGTTTTAAAGTTCTCTAATAAGTTTCCTAACTCAATTCTGGTGACAATTCCTGAGCTTTGTCTTGTATTTCTGCTAAAAGAATCTCTTGGTGCTTTTCCTGTTTTAGCTTGTCCTCTTGAGTATCTTCTACAATAATCTACAATCTCTGCAAAAGGATTTTGGTGCACATCTCCTGAACTTAACAAATTTAAAACTTCTATGCATTCATCTCTAATACCCTTCAAAAATATGGTTCTTACTACAGCTAGGTCTGTGGTGAATAATTTTGATTTTTGGTAGTTGTATAAGAACCTTTCTAAGTAGTCTTCAGGGCTTTCATCTTCTGTTTGTTGCATTTTAAAAATGTCATTTTTAGCATTATCCTTACAACAGTCTTGGTATTTCCGTAAAAATGTGTCTTTCATCTGATCCCAAGAGAGGATTGTATTTTCTTCTAAGCTCATGAACCATCTTAAGGCTAAATCCTTCATTGTAGTAGGAAAGAGCTTAAGTTTTTGGGCATTGTCTGAGTAGTTATAGCTTCTACATAATATGTCAAACTCGAATAAGAATAAGTCTGGATCTTCAGTTGACATACCTCTAAAAGTGGGTAACGATGATAGTGGGATGTTTTTCATGCTAATGTTTCTGGAAATATCCAAGATTGGAAACCCAAAGGTCTCAGTCTTAGTGGCTGCATTTCCTTCTTCTTCTTCCATTCCACTCAAAAATGGTTCAAAAACTGGATTTTGTGAGTCTCCTGAACGTTTAGCAGATTCACGTTCTGCCCACCCTAATGTTGATTCTTCTATTTTAGGTTCTTCTTCTGGAGCCTAACTGAGTCCCATTGAACTTTATCCTGGTGGAATTTTTCATGCACCAGTGTCAGTTGGATTAGTCGGGGGGGGGGGCATTGTTTTTGAATCTTTAGAGCTTACAAATCTACCCTTATTATCTCTATATCTATGCATAAAATGGAAATTTGATTCTTAACTGAATTGAAATCCTAATTCTATCTAGAAGGTAAGAAGGCAACCTGGCTTCGGAGAACCCCACTCTAGTGGCTGCAT
>JASDQU010100334.1:1043753-1054435 GCA_032191745.1 Picea mariana
AAAAAAATCCTTCTTGACTCTATGGTAGGTTTTCAAAAATCCCGAGTGCCCTCCTACTGGAGAGGTGTGCAATTCCAATAGTACCTTTTGTTTGAGTTGGGAGTTATTACATAAATATAAGCGATCTTTGTACCATAGTGAATCATTTTTCCATGTAAATGTATCTGATGCACCAAAATCCTGTTGCAACCTTTCAATGAGAGTCCACACTTTTTCGTCATTCTTCCATTCCTCCCTTGCTTATATTATCCAATCGGGTTGGATGATAGAGATAGCACAAAGAAAGGCCTCAACATCTTCATCCTTTCTTGAGAGTGCATCTGCCACAACATTTTGCTTCCCCTTTTATAGACGATTTCAAAATCATAACCCAATATCTTGGTTACCCATTTTTGTTGTTCTTCTGAAGATAGTCTTTTTTCTAAGAAGTATTTAAGACTATCATGATCTATTTTGACCTTGAAGTGCCTACCTATTAGGCAAGGACGCCATTTCTTCAATGCATGTAGTATTTCCATCTATTCCACATTGATTTTCTGGAACACCTAGTATTGCCTTGATCGGTAAGGAAGAAGACCTTCCTACTGATCCACATTGATTGATTGGTTTATTTTTAAACTTATGTACATAAGTGTGGATTGTGTTTTGTTAATAAGCTGAAGGTAACAAGGGATTCTTACCTCCTTTTGTTTTAATTTCGCATTTTATCTTTGTAAGTAGATTTCTATAATTTTTTTTTATCCTTCAAGAACTTGCTAAATATCAGTTTGTAGGCATCAACAATACCTTGTTATGCTCCTGTACCAAAAATCCTGTTCTGGTCCGGTACCAGCAGTCCTGTGTTGGTCTGATACCAGAAGTTTGTCCTTATATGGTACTATCAGGACACATCACCTAATTGACAAGGAATGATATGCATATTTCAAAATCTTATGTCAATTAATATGAAGTATGAAGCCATGTAACAACCACTTAAGTTGGAACCAAGAAGACGAATGCAAAATCAAATGGAAGCCCTTATGAAGCAATGATTTCTTTTGGTTCTGTTGTTGACTAAAGGGAAGTATCTTTAATTTCTTTTGGTTATGTTGCTAAAAGGAAGAATTTTTAATTTCTTTTGGTTCTATTGCTAGCTAAAAGGAATAATTTTTAATTTCTTTTGGTTCTATTGCTATCTAAAAGGAAGAATTTTTAATTTCTTTTGGTTCTGTTGCTAGCTAAAAGGAAGTATTTTAATTTCTTTTGGTTCTGTTGCTTGACAAAAAAGACATAATATTTACCTATGATTGTTAAAAGAACCATGCTTAATCTGCTTTAAAGTCTATAGGTTTCCTTTATCCAGTATTTCAACATGATTAAAGGGATAAAAACTATATTAGCCTACAAGTAACTATCTCACCCTAACTAGACTTCAATAGTATTAATTGGATTATCTTTTCTAAAGAGTAACATATGACTATATGAACACTCTCTATCATGGGCACACTAGGAAATTTTTTATGGAAGAGGATGTATCAGTACCCTAAGGTAACTTTAGGTCATTCTCTTATGGACAAACTCAGGCAAAATTATACATCTAGATCTAATGTGCAATACATAAGTTTATTTTTCCTTCAGACAAATCTTTAAAGACATCCAAATAAGAGAATATACCTTCCAACCCAATACCATCCCAGCCTGTAAAAAGGTTTTCAGATGATCCTCCCCTATCACCATGCAAAAGCACTCTTTAATAAAAATCGAAATAGGTGACTATGGACAAGAAGCCTCCGATGGAAAAAGGGCTTAAGAGACTAACCCACCAAGATACTAAATAGGTCTGTTGGCAGTGGGTATTGGTCTGTGGTATGACTAGGAAAACCCATCAGGGTACTGAACAGGCATGTTGGCAATGGGGCATTCTTCCTAGGGAAGGGATGTCTCTCACTAATTATCCCAACTACCCCACTGGAGTACTGAACAGGCTTGCTGGCAGTGGGTTCTAGTTGAGAAATGCCTCATCTATACTTGTCTGATTGAAAAAATCACTTTTGTCATCTAAAAAAATGAACTCTACATGTAAAGGTCATTGTTGACATTTATGAGATACAAACTCCATATTAACAGACAAGACAATTACTACAAGTAAATGTCCATTTGAGAATTACCCTAAGTCAACTTTATCGGTCTGACATCTAACGCCTACATTACCTACGAAGGAAACTTCTTAAGATTTGAGCCCTAACTAGGGAGTCTAATCTACTTATACTGTGAAATTTATCCATAACATCTAATGATAGTAAATCTATGAAGCAAGTTAGGTTGGATCTATTCTTCTGGAAAAAATATAAACACCTCCCTGTCTTCACTGCTGAATGCTACCCTTATCAATAAGTCATCAAAAGAAAGGAAATTTCAAATTTGTTAGGCATGTGATCATATGCTAGGTGATAAATGTACTTTTGGAATTTGATTTGGTTTCTTTTCTCTTATCATTTTTCTTCCATTATGATACAGGATGTTAGATCTTCTTGCATAAGGATATGCAACATCCTCGACATGGGGGAGGGTCAAAGATCTCTTTTCAGAACTCTTTTTCAGACTCACACCTCATCCTCAGAAACCAGCATGTTCACCCTACAACACTATAGATCCAGACACAAAAGAAGACAAGCACAGAATAAAGAAGTTTCATGAAGTACAGGAAATTCTAGTACCAAGCTTCCAGAAAACTCCAGCCTAAAAGGATGAACTCTAACAATTTGCAAGCTTCAAATACAAAGGCAATCACATATGCTATGGGTATTGATTATACAATGGTAAAAGTAAAGGTAACATGGTATTATTTATTTTCCTTTGCTTATAAAACTACAATAGGCATGAAAATGTATACTAGATCTTATGACCTTAGTGTTAAAACCATGCATCTAACTTTCACTTCCGTCATACCCATATGCTTAACCTTAATCAATCCTCTCATCACATAAGTTATTGAAAATGATTGAAGGCAAAATCACATCAAAAGTGTTAATATGGAGCATGTCTAGTAATGATGAGCCACGAACGTGCTTCATCCTTAAGCAATCATGAGCGTATCTCGTGTAATGAGCCATGATTCAACATTGAATTCACCGCTCAAAAGTCCAATCACCTATCCCAAAAAACAATGATGCTTCGACACCCAACATTTTGTCCCCATCATTGCACTAACGGGTAGAAATGAAATGGCTTATCTGGGTGGCAAAGCCATCAAGATGAGTCTCATCTTGTCTTAATTTTCCTTTACGACATCTTTACTTAGACTCACCTTCCGAATTAGCGATGCCATCACCATAGTTGTTTTGTTGTTACCAAATTTTCTCCAGTTCCGAGCTTACTCCTCCCTGTGATCTCCGCTACCAAACCCTTACCCTCATCAGCTAACTAAATCCTTGCATTACAGTCCGATTTGTTTTTCTCACAATTTATAAAGATGGTTGTAAGTAGACATGAACCGGTCTTCTAGATTTATAGAGAGACCAAGGAGTTCCAACTGTGTAGAGAGAAGTATGTTAGAGCGGGATGGATGCCATTTTTGGAGAAATTCACAGGCTGTCATGAGAAGGTATATCACGCATTTATTCAGGGTTACGATGAAGAGAGTGCACACATAGGAAATCTGCAGCTAACAATCAATGAAGCAACGTTAAGGGAATCCACAGGATTACCTAATAGAGGAGCCAAGTATTTCAAAGGAGTAGGAATCAACAAGGAAATGTGCCAATGATTTTTGAAAGAAGACCATCAACACCATGATTGGAATAAGGGGATTCCTAGGAACTATATCAAGGAAGAATATCATCCAATGCTTGCTAGTCTTCAACGATTCCTCACTTGTGAGGGAAGGTATGTTGTAACCTTCATATATCATATTAGGATTCTATTACACTTTGAAGGAGGCCCTGAAGTTGATTTCCCATATTTTGTATGGATGAGTCTAAACAAGATGGTAAAATGTGTCAAATCCTTATCGAAGACTAAGAAGACTAGCATTTACCATCAAGGTCTTATTAAGATGTTAGTTTTACATGAAATCAAGAAGCAACGGATTAGGTGGAAAATCCTCATCACTCAACACCTTCCCACAGAAAACAAAACTGTAGAGGAAGCCCAACTTGCTCCAGAGAAAGATAAGGAACATCAAAATAAAAAGTGAAAGAAAGATAAGGTAACTCCATCATCATCCAAAACAGTGAGCCAAAACGATAAAGCTAGTTAACAAGCAAGGCCCTCTTCCACAGTCAATAAGATTTTTAAAAGTCAAGAAATGAAAGGTAAAACCAAATTAGTAGGGGAGACTTCAACAGTATCACTTGAGGATAAGGGTCATAAGACAAAAACTATGAGGAAAGAGAAGAATAGCTCAGAAAATAAAATTGAACAATCTATAGAACAATCCCCTGTAACCATTCCACAAACAGAAAAGAAGAAAAGGAAGCCTGTGAGCACCCATGATTTAGTACCCCCTTGTAAAAGAACCACAAGGAGCATGGAAAATAAAGGAAAATAAGTTGTCAATCCTCATACACATGAATATCCAATAGATCTTACCTCCCCTTCTGAAGACCTATCAGTCAAGGATGACATCCCTAGCTTGACCGAGGAACAAGTCACTATTACTTTATGTGGGATGAGGGAGGAAGTGGAGGAAAGAGAATACATCCAGCCAGAAACAATGGAGTCAACAAGGACCTTAGAAAAAGCATAGATGAAGAAAAAGATTGGGGATATGCAAAAACAAAACCAGGAACTCAAACAAGAAGTGAAGGAATACCGACTATTGGACAGGTATATCAAAAAGGAAAATGAGCAACTAAAGGCAACCAACCAACAACTTCAACATGACCATGAAGAGACTTATAAAAATCTCAAGAAGGTACTAAGACTCTTACAATACATTAGGGTCATAAAAAGGGAGCTGAAAGCAGAAACCTCAGCCATCAACATCATTGATCCACAGAAGTAAATAATGGAGTCTAAAATTTTGAAACATTTTGGGTTTGTTTCATTTGCATGAAGACATGCAATGGTTTTGGCATGGGGGAATGTTGAGCTTCTAAATTGACTTCCCCACTACCCTATTATACTCCTCATATATACCTTTTTGGCTTACCTAAGTTTGGTTAAATGACAAAGAACACTACCATTAGCCATTGATGAGGTCATAAGGTAAAGTGCAATTAATTCATGCATTTTTGTGGTTTATTGAGCTAGGAGACTAAATGTTTCATGTACTAATGTTTTAATTTTCCACGTGTAACCTTTGACATCTATATGAGTCCAACCTTTATGTACTAGCTCAACCATCTGGTACTTATGCGCCAGATTGCCACTGTCCGAATCCGGTACCAAGTGCACCTTCCATTCATATATGGTACCAAACCATTCACTGTCGTGATCCAGTACCAACGGCCACAGACTGTTCTAGTCCGGTACCAACCACTTGCATACTGTTCAGATCCAATACCATTTACCGAATCTCACCTGTCACGATCCGGTACCAATACAGGAAGCAAAATATACCAAGTTTAGCTCCAAATCGTGCCCAAGATAATTGTTAGATGTTTGTTGAATCACCAAAGCTCTAGCAAGGTTATGTTAAGATAGGGTGTTTATTTCTTCATCCTCATACATTTCGTGTCATGAGGATGAAGCTTAAAATATGTAACCGAATATATAAATTTGACAATTGACTGATCTGCTAAAGATTTCACCTCCTTGTGTTTCATGACTAAGACTGTTTAAATAGTCATGGAAGGGATGGTGGAGGTAGTAGAGAGTTAGCATAACATAGTATGTGAAGCAGTGTTACATGTTGTAGAACAAATTTTGAGTTGAAGTTTAATAGAAGAATGTCATTTATTTCCAGGTCTTGATTCATTTATGAATGAATGTGAGTTGAGTTATTAGCATAGTTTAATTCTATGTTTTGAAATTTGAGTAAGAGTAATGTGTGGATCGAAATCAAGCTTACTGTAGATTCCATTTGCTGACTTGTTGAAGCGGAAAGGGCCCACTTGCCAACAAAGGTCAACATCCTTATAGATTAGTGTTAGTAGTTGATTTCAATAGTATAAATGTTAGACTAGCTGAAGCTTTGATCTTTTCAGATGATAGCAGTATAGTTCAGTTTAGGTTTCGATTGCTTAGATATATTTTTTTGCATATGCTCTATTTCTGTTTTTATGAATTTGATTTTGTTTCATGGACATAAGAGTTGGCAGCAATAGTCAGACATAGTTGATGGAGAAATAGTGAAGTTTACAACACATTGTGAACCACAACATACTCGGTATATTGACTATTGAACTACCCATGCTATGTCTTGATGGTTGATGTGTGATTTCCCTTTCAGAAGTGTGACTGCATAGTTAGTTTTCTGGGTCAGATAGCAGAGTTGATCTGTCAAAAGAACTCCATCTCATACTTTCATGTGCCATAATGGAGTAGATAGCCTCTCTATGAAAGACAACCAAAGTGTGTTTTGATTTGCTAGTTCCTTTTGTTTCCAGCATGCATAATCTAGAATAGGTCTATACTCATGACATTAGAATTACCTTCCTTACTGGTGTCTTGTAACTCTATTGATTACGAATCCCAGATTGATAATTAATGAGTGCATTATATTACACATATAAGTAGCACAACACTGTTGAACAATGTTTCCAATGGTACTAGTCCTCTAGGAATGTGATTTTTTTTTAGCTCCACAATATCATGACCAGCCATTGTCTCCAACATATGAGAAGGTTTTTGATCTTCTAATTTCTCATTTTCATCTTCTTGACTTCCTTGATCAATTGAGATATTGAAGAATTCATCAATGGTGTGAAGAAATCTCTGCAATTCTAAATCATCTCTAAAGACCTTCCAATGCTTTATATTGTCTGGTATGGTTGTTCTATGTCTGATTTCCACCTGATATTTAATATTTGGGCCAATGGGAGGCCTGAACGTGCTACCAACTAAGGCCATAGAATCAACTTTCTAAATCTGTTCTCTGGGAATGAAAGAGAGGTTAAATTCTAGAAAGAAATTATCGATCAAGTCCCATACCTCGTTCCTATAATGATTGAGCCTCTATTTCTTGGCTTGATAGATATTCCTCACTTGATTGATGACCAACTCATAATCACCAAAAAACGATAAACAATCAATGGCCATGTCTTTGGCAGCCCCCAATCCCAATACCAGAGCTTCATATTCAGCTATATTGTTAGTGGTCTCAAACTCTATCTTATAAGAGAGGGTGATAACTTCTTCTGAAGGGGAAATGAGGAGAATACCTACACTAGATCCATCTTTTGATGAAGAGACATAGAAATACATATTCCACACCTTGTTTTGTTAACCATTCAATGGCTAATCCCTGCGTTGGTTGACTGATCTTTCAGGTTCATCATCATCTAAATGAAAAATAGACAAACCAATACCATCCTCAACAACATAAATGGGGTGATTGTTGGGTTCTAATGATCACTGACTATGTCAGATAACCTTACCTCTTTGTATAGCCTCCTGTGCTCACCACCAAACAAAAGAATGGTGGCATATGTGAGGTCCATTTGCAATGATACTCCAACCTTCTTAGCCCAAGTTCTAGATAATAACATGCCAAAATTCGGGGGGATGTTGGCCACCACAATGTCCATCACTACACTCTTCATGGGTAATTGTGATAGAGAAACCACCATATCCTTTATCAATCCCAGGAATTTTACTTTCTTGGAATCAAAGGAGTACAGGTCTTGGTAAGTCTTGGTAATCTCTAGACCTAGTTCTTCCATAACAACTTTGGGCATGACATTGTGAGAGGCTCATGAGTCCATAAGACAGTTGTGCAGGAAATTATCATGGACATTCAGAGATATATAGGAAGGAGGAGAAGCATCAGAGCCATCCCCAATGTTTGTACCCACAATAATGGCTGGGTTTTCATCCTGTAGACTAATGACATCAGAAAATACAATAGAAGGAGTAGGTTGGATTTCTTGAAAGGTTCATTTTTTAACAATTTCCTCAAAGGGATAGGAATATTGATTTTTCTTAGCTCATGTTCCAAGATAAAAGAGGTTGGCGGCTTATCAACTTCCTTTGTTTCAGGGGAAAGAGGTTTCGATAGTGGATATGACTGATTTTTAGATGACATACCTTTATTTGGATTTGGCTTGGGAGGGGATTCTGCTTGTTTTCCTTTATTAGAGGTGGTGGCCATGGAAGCCCCATTTCTCATCCTCAAATCGTATTTCTTCTTGGGGTGACCTTGAATAACTCCCTCTTCCCCTATCTGATTATCAAATTGATTTGACAATTGTTCTACCTCATATTCTTACTGTGTTAAGTGACCAGTATAATAACCTGTCTCATTGAAAAGCACAACAATATCATCCAAAACATCATTGTCTGCATCAATATCCTCAAGATGATTGTTTTGGAAAGGGGGCACTACCCTTTGATCATCAACATTTCTCCTTTCTCTCTGCATTACTTGAGGAGCATCATTAGGCCTTCTAAATTGGTTCTAATTTCTATTACCAACCCCTTGAAAGGTTTTGTTTGGCTGTTTGGATTCCATTTTAGCTTAGCTATCTCAGAAGTTAGATCCTTCAAAGTCTTAGCACTAGTATATTTGGCCCATTTTGCGACGATTGTTTTGACTATTATGCGACATTATGTCGTTGATATGGCGACGAATTTGGAGTCTCTGAAACGTCGGTTTAGGTGACGTGGCATTTGCGACGAACTTGATCAAACATTGCACAAGCGACGATATATGAAATCAATCTCAAACCAACTTTTCATCTAAATTGTGACAATAAATTTTATAGTTAAACCGATGCATCAATAGAAGATGTCGTCGCATATTCGACGACAAATTTTTGTTGTTTATGTAGCTCAACCGACGCATCAATAGAAGTTTTAGTCGCCTATTCGACGACAACTTTTCGTTGTTTATATAGCAAAACCGTCGCATCGATAAAAGTTGTCGTCACCTATTCAAAAACAACTTTTTGTTGTTTATGTAGCTAAAATGACGCATCAATAGAAGTTGTCATCGCCTATTCGACAACAAATTTCCATTGTTTATATAGAAAAACTGTCGCATTGATAAAAGTTGTCGTCGCTTATTCGACAACAACTTTTTGTTGTTTATGTAGCTAAACCGATGCATCAATAGAAGTTGTCGTCAACTATTCAATGACAACTTTAATTGTCACATCTATAAAAGTTGTCGTTGGATATGAAACGACCAAAATTTATCTAGAAAAAAATTAAAAAAATATTTTGGGCATCAATTTTGATATTAATATTAATATTAAATCCCAAAGGGTATTGCATGAGCCCTGTATTGATTTCACAAAGCCTTGGGACTTCTTTGATGGAGCTTATCAAAGCTCTCCAAAAATGTGTGGCGATGGAGTCATACTCTTTTTAGATCATTACCACTTCTTCTTCTTAAAATATGGAGCAGGACTGGGAGCAAATAACACGGTTGAATTCGACACCCTCTAGATGTTGATGAAAGTGGCACTTGAAAAAAATATTAGGTGTTTGCAAGTTGTTGGAGATTTTAAGTTGTTGATGGATTGGGATAATGGAAAATTTAATATTACATATTTGGTCTTGGAACCAATCATGTCACTATGCTTGGAGAAAAAATATATGTTCGAGGAGGCCTCATTTTTCCATATCTACATGGATTTTAATAAAAAATAGGATATGTTGTCAAAATAAGCCATCATGCTACAAGGCTCCTTGTGGGAATGTGAATACAAGGACAATGCTCTACTAGAAGCTACTCAATTGTCTATGTTTTGATGTTTGGTCGATAGGTCTTGGGGTAGATATAGAATTATGTTTTCTTGGAGGTTAAAGACGATTCTAGTTATGTTAGGTTTTGTCTAGATTGATTTTGTATGGATATGTATGAATCATATATGGATCTCTTTTGAAAGATTAAATGTATATGTCTAGGTTAGTATCAGGGAAGATGAACTGAGCCAAAAGGCTAGCTTATGTGTATTTTTATTTCCTATTGAGATATCAAATACAATGATTTTTTCCATGTATCAAATACTATGTATCACATCATTCTTCCATATATATTTGTGATCAAATGGCCCATTTTATAGTGGTGGTCATACTGCCAAATAAATCTAATGGTGTACCACACAATGCAATGGTATTCCTTGTGGATTTATGAATACATCATTACACTATTTCAAGGTTGCATCTAATCATTGACACTATTGTTTCCCAACATCACATCCCTCTCTGGTTGAAAACACGCATCTTCCAAATGCACAAGGTTCTCTCACATCCCTGATAGTGATAACAACAAAATTTTGTGAATGTGTAATGATCTTCCAAAATTTCTTAGAAGAGATAATTTGTAGTTTTTGGAATATCGTAGACTTGACCATCAATAGAAAAATACCACTTGAGGTTGTGCATATTACTTTCCATGTCAATCCCGAAGACATGGTTAACTAAGAAGAACTTTTCATACTTCCATCAATGCAATATCACATAGGAATTCATATTAAAACATTGAATTTTGTACAAAACAAAGCATTGTTTCTTGAAAATCACTCCCTTCCATCTAAGAAGGCAAGGACATTGTGGGTGATTATTGATGTTCAGTCTCAATATGTTCATTGCAT
>JASDQU010100334.1:1091940-1103712 GCA_032191745.1 Picea mariana
GTTGATTATGAACAACAACATCGATTTGGAAAGCTAGCTGGTGGGAGAGTCGCGGTTGATGGTCGTCCAGATTAAACATGAGTTTGTTTGATGACTCAGGATCAAAAGCGCCGATAGCAGCTAAGAGAATTCTACGTTGGCTGGGACAGTGTTGTATAACTTCCAAGGCAGACATAGCACACGGTGCTTGGGCCAAATCTTCTACAATATTGTAATTTTGGGAAGCCCATGAATTAGGATTGAAAGTAGATTTTTGGATGGTGCTCTTAGGAGGGTGTAAGATGGAGTCAAAATAAGGTTTCTCGATCTGGAGTGGCCCAGATGGAGGGCTAATAGATGAAGGATTAACAGAGGATGGTAACGGGTTCGGCGAAGAACCATTAACAATATTCGACTTATTAGGTTTAACTGGCGTGTCATATGTCGCAGAGCGAGTGGTTAGATTAACCCCGTTAAACATGTAAATGTGGGCACTTGTTGAGGCCTCATCATGGGGTTGGTTGGAACTGCCCCCCGGCGTGGGGGTTTGGGCAACCAAAGATTGCTGCTGTGGAAAAGGCTGAGTAAGTACAACGGGTTGTGAATTTCCCTTGAAAAGTTTGGCCACTTCATCTTGATGTGGGCAGTCTCGAGTGTAGTGATCATCTCCACAAATCAGACATGGGAATTTCGGTTTTCATTGTGGTTGTTTTCCGGCAGCAGGGGTTTGCGGTTGGGTTTTGGGTTGTTCGTTGTTATTTTTCTTCTTTGGTTTATTTCTCGCTTTCTTCTTGCCCCCAGGTTGTTGTGAAGGGGTTGATTGGATCGCATTCACCTCAGAGACTTGAGTTTGAGGGGGGGTAGAAGAGGGTGCAGTCGAGCTAGGAGTAGCCATCGAAGCAAGCCGCTGAATCATTCCAGTAGACTGGGTAGTAGATTGGGTTTTGACGGAGCCAATAACTCCATTCGCATGGGAATCAGACGATGGTTTGGATGGATCATTAGTGGGATGGGTAGCATTCAGAATCAACTCGTATAGAGTACTGGATTGTGAATAGACTAAGTCTAAGTACTGAGCTCGGGCAATGGCTTCTTCCTCGGTAACTACACCACCCATGGCAACATCATGAGAAATCTGGGGTAACAATGATTTAGTGAACCATTCCGCTAATAATTGGTCAGGAATGACCGCTTTGATTAGCCTTCGTCGTCGTCTCCATTCATGAATATGATTGGAGATATGTATGGAAGTTGTCTAATGAAGGGAGGTTAATAGTTCAGTACCTGTCTCGTATCAAATGGGCAGTTGGAAGTGTGTGAGGAAGAACATGGCGAGGGAGTTTAAATCGTGAAAAGATGCACGTGGTAGTTCAATATACCATTTCGCTGCGGAACCCGTAAGTGTTCATTGGAAAAGACACAAACAGATAGAATCATCCATGAGGGAGTTGGACGAACACCACAAATGGAAAGTCATCACGTGGTTGTTTGGGTCTTCTCCAGACTTTCCGTCAAATTTTGGGATATCAAAAGAAAGTTTAGCTAGAATAGCTGGCCAAACCGGAGAATGAAAAATAGGATCATTTGTTAACTGAGACAAGTCTGGAAGATCTAGGGTAGCTAGAAAAGGTAGTTGTTGGTTAACCTGTGGGTAATGTTGGTGTGGTAGCAGGACACCGGTAGGGCCCATTACTGGGTTATGTGGGTAATTATAACTAGTGGGCCCTCTTGTATGAGGTTGGTTTTGACCAGAGTACACATGATTTGAGGTGTTTTGTGTGAGTGGAGGATAACTGGATGGGTTTTGCGGGTTATAGGTTGGGTTTGGCATTTTTCCATAAGGGGGTTGTTGTGAAGTCTGAGAATTTTGTCCTGCCGAGAACTGTGGGTTTCCTTGAAAAAGGACGTTCCACGGATTAGGTGCGACAGACACATTTTGTCCGTGTGGTTGATGGTAGACTCCGGATTGAGGCTGCCCCCTAGCATGAGGGTGCCCCCCAAATGGAATTTGTCCTCCGGTGGGAGGATGCCCGCCAACTTGAGGGAGAGTTCCCAGAATTTGAAAGGCAGACGTAAATGACTGACCAGTGCCACTGAGCGGATTAGGACCACCAAGACCGGTCCCTCCGGGTTGTTGGATAGGTATGGAACTTCTTGGTGCAACTTGGGTAGTAGTAGTTTGGGTAGTGGTGGAAGTGAAGGCATTCAGTGCTCTGAACCCAAAAGGGAGTGTAGGTCTTGGTGTTACAGGTGTGCCAATCGCAGCTTGATTAACCACCGCGTTGCCGACGGGAATAGTTGGAATGTGAGGGACCATTGTAGAATGGGCCGTCTGGAGGGGGAGAGTAGACCTTCGGCCAATGGACGATGTGTTCGGACCAATGGGCGGTGTGGCTATAAAAATGGTGGTACTGGTAAAATGATTTAGGGGTACGGTGTAGGAAAAAGGTGTGTCGACACCTTCCCCTGTTCCATAAAGATCTCGCACCAAGCGTGGTGGACTTCGAACAATGTCCACGGTCAAAAAATTGTCATCGGCTAGAGGGTTTTGATGAGACCCAGCAGGAATGTCAGAAGGATTGACGACGAAAAATTCACCAGTGGAATTCAGTTGGAGGACATGTCGTTCATATCCCTCCAGAATGCGGAAAGCTTCTAGAGACTCTGAAACAATTTGAAAATTCTCCAAAGGAGTGGGAACTTCTTCCTGGGAAGTTGTAGTATTTTGAACCTCGCTCTGTTGAGGAGATTCCTTCGTAGAATAAGGGGGTGAAGGGGTGTTTCCTTCCATATTTTCTGGAGGAATTCCATGTAGCCTCCGCGAACGGCATGGAGGGTCGATGTTGGCGAAAAAGAGTCGGTGGAAAAAATCTATGGCCAACTACCGAAAAGAAACAGCATACGCTAATAGAAATCTAAGAATCACAACCAGGAAAACATGACCTTCTTTTGATGACCATACTAGTTGGTGATGAAATCCAACGTCGCGTGATCAAGTCCAGAAGGGGCGGGGATAGGGTGGAACAGTTACAATGGAGACCTGCTTAACGGACTTACTCCTTGGTGCAAGCTTCCACGTAGTAATTGTGGATTTACCCTCCAAGGAGCTCGAGTGAGTTTGACCAATGTTTTCTCCAGGTACAGTGATACTTCCCTTCACCGTCACCTTGTGTAAGACCCTAAAGATTATGGCCACTAAGGTTTCCAACTCCCAGTCAGCCCCTGGGCGGGAACAGTCGACAGTCTGATATGAACGTACGGGAAGGGTATCGAGCCCAAAATCAACTAGAAGGCTTCCACGTAGTAATTGTGGATTTACCTTGAAGTGACCCCCATAATACGATCTGACCACAACAATCAGTTGAACCACGGAGGGATAATCTCCGTAACTCACCCGAATGCGACCTCGTGTGTAACCCCTGTGTGAGAGGGGGATCCCAGGCAGACTTATATGATGATTGGATTTGACTCTCCCTAACTCAGGATGCTACTATTTGTTTTGGAAACTTTGGAGAGTTATGCTCACAGCCTAATCCAAAGTACTAAGTCTAGTCTACTGTTGGTGGAGGATCCTAGAAAAGAAAAAGTTCTAAATAACTTTTAATTAGCGTTGATTTTTATAGCTGTTCTTTACGAAAAAGGGGGTGCATGGAAGAAAAATGAATGGAATTATGAATCAGTCCCAAAAATGCATCAAATATGATAAGCAGTCACTTTTTTTCGATGAACATCTATCTAAGGGAGAGAGAGAGAGTTCTTTTCACTAACTAGCACAAATAAGCAATGCCCTCAAACAAATCTTCTTCAAATCAAATCCTGATGTGATGCTAAAACTTTTGATATGCCTTCTAACATGCACAATCAATCATGAAGATACTTTTTTATTGTTTGCATATGAATAATGATTAATTCAACATGATGTTCATCTTGCTAATTATCTTCTTGGAATGCAAATTAGACCAATACAAGAAAGAATCATACAAACAATACACCCTCTTTTTGTAATCAAAACAAGAAGTGAAATAAAAGAAACAATCAAAGAGAAAATCAAACTTCACACCCAAAAGAAAAAGTCGAAGAACAATGATCTTAACTAGAACCAAATGAAAAGATATGTAGACCTCTGATGACCTTCACTAGCGTTTTTCATTCAGTCGATGAGAAGAGAAAGACGATGCATGGGTTTCAAACTCCAAATGGAAGAAAAAATCAACAACAATAGTGAAGAAGGTTACAAAATCCAAACAGCAATATGTTTGTTCTTCAAGCAAAAGACAGATGTCCAAGCTGGAAAGAAGAAGGATTTACTCACAAGGTGACCCAGCAAGAGAGACACAGAGAAAAAACCCTGAAAACACAATTCTGGAAGGTTTATTGGCCAAAGGAGGGCTGACGCTCTGTTTCCAAAGGCAAGGAGTGTTATAGCGCTCTGTCTAAGGCTATTAGGGAGCACTGGTGCTCTGTTAACATAGGGACAGGGGCGCTAGGTTAAAAAACTCCCAAAAATGTCAAAAATTCCAAAAATTGCAATTAAATCTCGACAATTAGGCTGAGTATGATGGGGTAGGGAGCCAATCAACTCATGAAACCAATCAAAAGAGGAGTGAACCAGGTCTGAAACAATAAAGGGGTAAAACAAGGTCAATGAGGAGAAATCAAAACAAGAAATTTCGATTTGAGGCTATCTCCCCAGTGGAGTTGCCAGTTTCTGTTGTAGGAAAATCTCCCTGCGGACAGGTAGATTTCCTCAAAGAGATTGAACCTAACTCTAAGAAAAAAAATGCTTAACGTGGACACTTACTTCCTTTCAAATCTATACAAACTAACACACGAGAAGGAAGGAGAAGAAAAGTACCTCTTTATCGACGTTTTTCCCTGCACGCTCCGAGTTGAGCTCCGATCCTTTGCTCCTCGTTGAGTCCTATAGACAAACAAGATACGACCACTTCCTACTCTACTAATATTAGCTTGAAAATAGATCTATCTATCAATGATAAGTTCATGTAACATCAGACACAAACTAGAAAGAAACATGCCAAGCATGTCATATTAATGAGAATAATGACAGCAGTACTTACAATCGTAGATGTGAATGCGACAGCTTCGTCAAGTCCCCTTCATCTAATCCTTGCTCGAAATATCCACAACCTAGATAACAACAGCTTCACTGATCACTCTCCTTTGGATGACTGTGTGTTTCCTATGAGATCATAGGTTTCATGCTAGCAATTCTTCCCCCTTTTCACCATCATAGAGCTTGCTTATATAGGTTAAGAGGAGCTTAACCTCTTGAGTTATCTTTAGAACAAGTTGAGGAACCTCCTCCTTAGATCAGGGATCTCCTGATGGAACCAAGAATTCGAATGCAACTGCCTTCTAAACTTGAAAGATCCTCCCCTTATTCTCCTCAACGGGCCAACCACTGCCTCAGATTAGGCAGCGCTCCTTCAAAATGGGCATCAGAGCACTATAGCGCTCCCTAGGAAGCTTGAGGGGAGTGCCAGCGCTCCAAAGGTGGATAGCGCTCCTTCAGAGGGGCAGGAGAGAATTATAATGCTCCCTGAGGCCTTATATGGGAGTGCCAATGCTCCCTAGACTGATATAGGGGAGCGCTCACCCTCAAAACCTTTGTTTAAGAGCTCTTCTCAGGTGTTAAGAGTTCCTTGACTTTAGTTAATGAAATATTCTTCTCCAAATCAAGTATATGAGATGTTTTAAGTGCCTCCTTAGGGTTGTCATTACGACAGTATGCTTGAACAATGTCTGTGACACTTGTGAACAACTTGCGACACTTGCGAAAGTTGTAAGGAAGATGCGACACTTACGACAATTGAGAGGAATATGCGACACTTATCCAGTTGAGTAATTTTGACATGTAACAAAGTATTGATTGATGGACAAGACCCTATCGGAAGATTTGAGATCAGTCGTGACTGTTGGATTGGAGGAAGAAATGAGGGCGTTAATGCCTCAACCCCTTTCCTTTTATATTCGTAACTAACGAAGAAATCGGGATCGTAAATCCCCAGGGTCTATGGAAGTATTTGGACCGTTCATTGATAGGGACACGTGACCGCCGTTAAGCGCTTCTGCGTTTCGATACCCAGGATATCTAAGTGCGAGTCCCTTTGTACTCGCAAGTCCCAAATCCCTTGCCTGCGAAATTTCGATGGGAGAAACAAATAGATGCACAAGTTTAGGAGTCGGTATTTCAGAGTTTCGGCTCTCGAAAGGTCTAGGTGCAAGATCTCTTGTCTGCGTAGATCACGAAACTCTGATTCACGAAACCACGAATTTGGTCGAGGTTATGATGAAAGGGTGTATTGGCCTTTCGACACCTGGGTAGTCGAGGAGTGTGGATCTTCGACCTCTGGTATCGTGAAGTCCTGATATGCGAAATTCTGACTTGCAAAATCCAGTTATGGCATAGTGTGACTTGGGTCGGTACTTTTGGTATTTCGGTATCCGGAAGACCCATGGATAAGATCCTCATGTCATCACACATTGCGAAATCCCAAAGTATGAAACCTAGAAAAGGTCTAGCGTGGGTAAGCCTTGGTGTTTTGATGTTTCGACAACCGAGAAACCCAGGGGTCAGTCTTCGTATACACGTCAGTTCCGAAATCCTGATGGGTGAAGTCCCGAAAGAACAATACGTAGATAGGTTATGAGACTTCAACAATTCATAAATCAAAATACTCAAGGGCGTATGCCCTTGTACCCGCATCTCCCGAAATCCCGACTTGTGAAGTCCTGAAATGACTTAGCACGGACGATATTTGGTGTGTCAGTGTTTCGACACTTGGGATACCTGACGGTAAGTTTTCTTATGCTTGCTAGTCCCGAAAACCCAGTCTACGAATTACCGAAATGGACTAAGCGACATATATATAGAATTATACATATGTTAAGGATGTCAGAGTTTTGGCTCTTGAGAAACCTAAGTGTGAGACTTCCTGTTGCCGCATATCCCAAAATATCGATGGCGGAAACCTCGGAATAGGGAAATATGTTTGGAGTTAGTATTTCGGAGTTTGTCTCCCATAATACCCTGATGTGAGACCTCTTTTCATCGCATCCCCTGAACTCCCAACTTGCGAAACGCTGAAATGAACCAGGGAATACCTGCATCACGATTTCCTTGTATCGCAAAAGTCGATGAGTACCTTCCACTAAGGCATGTGGCCATAACCGCCGATTAGACGAGTGTGGATAAGGGATGGTAGGTTCTATATCAGGTCCCGTAGGGACTCGGGGAATTCTATTCCTCGGAGAAAAGAAGAAAAGGGCTGAAATTTTTTAAATCCCATAGTGGGTGTATCACAAATTGGTATCAGAGCATGGTTACAGAACTTGGAATGCTTGGGCTCATGAATGAGTTGCGCAGGAGCTCCGTTCGAAACACTCCTAAAAAGGAGTAGCCCTTTGTCTTAACCCTCTTAAATTCAAAGGTCAAAGTTTGAAATGAAAACCCTATTTTGTATGCATGTGAAAGAGATATGAAATTATGTGCGGGTTATGAATGTGTCTAAAATATTGACTAACAACTAGAGTTTGTCTTTTTTACCCAAGCGGACGATCATTCGTGGGAAATTACAGGCGCATAGAATGGTAACTCACCAAGAGATGGGAGAAGGCTCCCACAATAGAGACGAAGATTCTAATGAAAGAAGAGAAATAGGGACCCCTCCAGATTTGGCTGAGACTGTGAGGAGTCTCATGGTCGAATTACAAAGATGCAAGGTTGACAATGAGAGGATGATGAAAGAACAAGAGAAACAAACAGAAATTAACATAGTTTTACTGCAGAGCTTATCCGACCTACAATGACAAATGCAACATGAACCCGAGATACATAAACATGGTCATATCAGTGGCCACACTGAGAGGAGCACCTCATGGAAGGTCCACCCTAGAGGTAAAGGACCAGTGCCGGACGATTCCTCTGAGAAGGAAGCTGGCAACTCGGAGGGATATTCTAGTAGAAGAACTAGTTCCTATTCCCGAAAAAAAAAACAAAAGAAGAGAAAAATCTCCAAGGGTCATAAATTTGAGGAATTTAGAAAAGCCAAACCACCCTCCTTCGATGGAAAAATAAAGAAGGGAGAGGAAGCAGAGGCCTAGCTACTTGGACTGAAGAAGCACTTCAGAGTCCATGACTTCTCAGAAAATCTGAAGGCCCGAGTGGCCACCTTCAACTTGAATGGAAAGGCTTCCATTTGGTGGGAAGACCTCAAGAATGTGAAAGGAGTTCGCGAAGAGGACCTGTCTTGGGAACAGTTTGAGAAATACTTTCGGAAGAAGTATTTGTCGGAAAAATATTTTGACGAGAAGAAAAAAGAGTTTTATAAACTCAAACTGGGGCAAATCACTATAGAGGAATATGTCAACAAATTCCTCAACTTTTTGAGATATGTACCATATATAAAAGAAGAAAAGGCAAAGGTACAATGCTTCATAAGTGGAATACCCAAGGACTAACCGAACAAAATTTAATTTGATGAGACAAAGACCCTAGAAGGCACTATCCGAAAGGCGACATATTGTCATGAATAGTTTGGACATCGGGTAGAGCCTCGTGAAGACTGGAAACAAAAGAGTAGTTCGAGATTTCAGAAAAAGGGGATTAAATCCCCAGGATTTAAGAACTATAAGAAGAATCCAAGAATGAGCTTCCCAGCCCAGAGTATGCACCAACAAAATTTTCCCTTCTTGAGCGGAAACAAAAATTCTGGACCCATATCAGTGAAGACTGATAACCCAAAGATATAACCTTTGAAATGTCGGGGTTGTGGGGAAGAACATCTACTGAGAGATTTTCCACACCAAAAAAAGAATAGTCGAAGGATTTATAACATCCAGGAAGCTACTACCGTCAATGATGTTGGCAGGAGTGTGCCACAAATTTATGTAGCCTTGGATAATAACCAAGATGACCACCAAGCTTTAGTGGTGGAAATAGAAGGTATGATTTCCAACCATCTAGTGTCTTTTCTGATTGACCCTGGTTCACATTTGAGTTATATAGGCCCTAAAGTTGTTGATAAGTGTAAACTATAGCCACAAAAACATACCAAGCCATGGTTGTTACAGTTAGCCACTGGCACCAAAAGAAGGGTAGCAAAGGTCTTACCAGTCTGCCAATAAATGTTGGGTAAATTCCCCACCCAAGCAACCCTTAACATTTTACCCCTAGGATCGTATGATCTGTTGATTGGTATGGACTGGCTAGCTTCCCCTAAAGCTAGATTGGACTGTTACCATAAAACCTTAGAATGTGTAAGTAAAGAAGGGAAAAGGATAACCCTTCAAGGGATCTGAAAACCTGTCTCAGTGAGACAAATATCGGCTCTGCAAATGAGAAAGTATTGTTGAAAGGGATGTCCCCTATATGCAATACAGTTATTGACAACAATTGAAGGTGACAAACCAAGCCTTGAAGATCACCCTACCCTGAGAGAATACATAAATGTGTTTCTGGAAGAGGTACCAGGTCTACCTCTGAGAATGGACATTGACTTCTCGATAAAGCTTGCACCGAGAGCGGTGCCGATTTCTAGGACACCCTATAGGATGAGCACACCTGAGTTAGCTGAACTCAAATTGCAATTGAAAGAAATGATGGATAAGGGCTATATCCGACCCAACGTGTCCCCGTGGGGAGCGCCAGTCCTGTTTGTGAAAAAGAAGGACGGTACCCTTAGACTATGTGTAGACTATAGACAACTTAATAAGGTAACCATAAAGAACAAGTACCCCTTTCCCAGGATCGATGACCTGTTCGATCAATTGCAGGGTGCATCTATTTTCTCAAAGATTGACTTGAGGTCGGGATACCATCAATTCTGAATCAAGGGTGAAGATATCCATAAAACTTCCTTCCAAACACAGTATGGTCACTATGAGTTTGTAGTAGTGCCATTTGGGTTAACCAATTCCCCTGCCACTTTCATGTGCTTGATGAACAATATACTCAGAAAATTTCTAGACAAATTTGTGCTGGTTTTTATTGATGACATATTAATTTACTCTAAGAATAGAGAAGAGCATGAAGAGCATCTTAGGATTGTGCTGCAAGTGCTAAGAGAGCATCAACTCTATGCCAAATTCAGTAAGTGTGACTTCTTCCAGAAGCAAATGCATTACTTGGGCCATGTTTTATTGGAAGAAGGAGTAGCAGTCGACCCTGACAAGATCAGGTCTATCATGGAATGGCCTACCCCAAAGGATGTTTCAGATATCAAATCCTTTATGGGATTAGCAGGATACTATAGGAGATTTATAAAAGGATTCTCCAAGATTGGTTGTCCAATCACTGCCCTCTAGAAAAAGGGGACAAAATTCATGTGTACACAAAAATGTGAAGAAAGATTTCAAACCCTGAAACATCTACTGACCCACGCACTCGTGCTGAAGATCACCGATCCCGAAGCATATTTCCTCATATGCATAGATGCCTGTAAGGAAGGGCTCATAGGAGTCCTTATGCAAGGAGGCAATGTGGTCTGCTATGAATCACATAAATTGAATGAACATGAAGTCAAATATGTGACTCATGAACTAGAACTGGCCGCCATAGTGCACGCCTTAAAAATATGGAGGCATTACCTCCTAGGAACGAAGTTTGTACTTATGAAAGATCACTGTGGACTATGATATTCATTTGACCAACCAAAGCTCAATTCCAGACAAGCTATATGGATGGCCCTCTTTAGCGAATTTGATTTTGAAATCAAACACATTAAAGGAAAAGAAAATAGGGTGGCCAATGCCCTTAGCAGAAGCATGAAAACAATTCACCTAGTAGAGGTGAGCACTTGTGAGATGGATGTGAAGGAAAGAGTAAAAAATGCACAAGAGACAGATCCCTTCGTTTAAATCGTGACCTTATACCTACAGAAAGAACTCTCCAGAGTAAAATATGAAGCCTACCAGATGACCGAAGGGGGTCTACTAACTTACAAAAATAGACTGTATATTCCAAATTGTGACGACTTGAAGAGGTTCATTATGGATGAACTACATAAAATACCCTATACTGGTCATCCAGGGTACCATAAGATGATCACGGCTACCACAAACAAATTATACTAGCCGGGGTTGAAGAAAAGCATAGCCGAATACTTGGCCAAATGCATAGAGTGCCAACAGGTTAAAGCAGAACATCGACACCCAGCAGGATTATTGCAACCTTTACCAATCCCCAAATGGAAATGGAAAACCATATCCATGGATTTTATCACCGGGTTACCAATCACGACCAAACAAAATGACGCCATTATGGATGTGGTGGATAAATTGATCAAGTCTGCTCATTTCATCCTCGTCAAATCAACTTGCAAGGCGATAGATATAGCCCAGGTATTCATGAAAGAGATATTCAGACTGCATGGTATGCCAAAAGAGATCGTGTCTGACAGAGACACAAAATTTACTTCCAACTTTTGGAAATCACTGATGGCTGGTTTAGAGACCAAGTTGCTGTTTAGCACTGCCTATCACCCTCAAACTGACAGACAGAGAAAAAGAGTGAATCAAATATTAGAGGACATGTTAAGGATGCATGTAATGCATCAACCCAAGAAGTGGGAAGACTACCTGCCACTGGTAGAATTAACCTACAACAACGGCTACCAAGCATCCTTAAATATGAGTCCCTTCGAAGTCCTCTATGGTAGGTCGTGTAATACTCTAGTCAGCTGGAGTAATCCCGTAAACAATATTTCTTTTGGACCCGACATATTGAAATAAATGGAACAACAAGTGACTCAGATAAAACAAAATCTGAAGGTC
>JASDQU010100334.1:1103762-1128359 GCA_032191745.1 Picea mariana
TCTACAATATTGTAATTTTGGGCAGCCCGTGAGTTAGGATTGAAGGTAGATTTCTGGATGGTGTTCTTAGGAGGGCATAAGATGGAGTCAAAAGAAGGTTTCTCAATCTGGAGTGGTCCAGATGGAGGACTAACAGACAGAGGATTAACAGAGGAGGGTAACGGCTCTGGTGTGGAACCATTAGTAGTCTTCGATTTATCGGGTTTAACTGGTGTGTCATACGTCGCGGAGCGAGTGGTCAGTTTGACCCTGTTGAACATGTAAATGTGGGCACTTGTTGAGGCCTCATCATTGGGTGGGTTGGAATTTCCCCCAGCAGTGGGGGTTTGAACAACCAAAGATTGCTGCTGTGGAAAAGGCCGAGTAAGCACAACGGGTTGTGAATTTCCCTTAAAAAGCTTGGCCACTTCATTGCGATGTGGACAGTCTCGGGTGTAGTGATCTTCACCACAAATGAGACATGGGAATTTCAGTTTTCGTTGTGGTTTTTTTCCGGCAGCAGGGGTTTGCAGTTGATTTTTTGGTTGTTCGTTGTTATTGTTTTTCTTTGGTTTGTTTCTCGCTTTCTTCTTGTCCCTAGGTTGTTGTGAAGGGGTCGATTGGACTGCATTCACATCAGAGACCTGAGTTTGAGGGGGGGTAGAAGAGGGTGCAGTCGGGCTAGGAGCAGCTGTCGAAGAGGGCCACTGAATCGTTCCAGCCGACTGGGTAGTAGATTGGGTTTTGACGGAGCCAATAACTCCATCCGTGTGGGAAGCAGACGATGGTTTGGATGGATTGTTAGTGGCACGGGTAACATTCGGTATCAACTCATACAAAGTACCGAATTGTGAATAGACTAAGTCTAAGTACTGAGCTCGGGCAATGGCTTCTTCCTCGGTGACTACACCACCCATGGAAACATCACGAGCAATCTGGGGTAACAATGATTTAGTGAACCATTCCGCTAACAATTGGTCAGGAATGACCACTTTGATTATCCTTCGTTGTTGTCTCCATTCATGAATATGATCAGAGATATGTACGAACATTGTTTGATGGAGGGAGGTTAATAGTTCAATACCCATCTCGTATCGAATAGGTAGTTGGAAGTGCGTGAGGAAAGACATGGCGAGAGAGTTGAAATCGTGAAAAGATGCACGCAGTAATTCAATATACCATTTCGCCGTGGAACGCGTAAGCGTTCGTTGGAAAAGATGCAAATGTATAGAATCATCCATGAGGGAGTTGGATGAACACCACAAATGGAAAGTCATCACGTGGTTATTTGGGTCTTCTCCGGACTTTCCGTCGAATTTTGGGATATCAGAAGGAAGTTTCGCTGGAATAGCTGGCCAAACCGGAGAATGATAAATAGGATCATTCGTTAACCGAGACAAGTCTGGAAGGTCGAGGGTAGCTAGAAAAGGTAGTTGTCGGTTAATCTGTGGGTAATGCTGGTGTGACATGGGGACACCAGTGGGGCCAATCACCGGGTTATGTGGATAACTGTAACTAGTGGGCCCTCTTGTATGAGGTTGGTTTTGACCAAGGTACACAGGATTTGAGGTGTTTTGAGAAGCATGTGTGATCGGAGGATAACCGGATGGGTTTTTCGGGTTATAGGTTGGGTTTGGCATTTGTCCATGAGGAGGTTGTTGTGGAGTCTGAGAATTTTTCCCTGCCGAAAACTGTGGGTTTCCTGGAAAAGGGATGTTCCACGGATTAGGTGTGGCAGACACATTTTGTCCATATGGTTGATGGTAGATTCCGAATTGAGGGTGCCCCCCAGCATGAGGGTGCCCCCCAAATGGAATTTGTCCTCCGGTGGGAGGATGCCCCCCAACTTGAGGTAGAGTTCCCGAAATTTGAGAACCAGACGTAAATGACTGACCAGTGCCGCCGAGTGGATTAGGACCACCAAGACCGGTTCCTCCGGGTTGTTGGATAGGTATGGAACTTCCCGGTGCAACTTGGGTAGTGGCGGTAGTGGGATTATTTAGTGCTCTGTACCCAAAAGGGAGTGATGATGTAGGTCTTGGTGTTATAGGTGTGCCAATCGCAGCTTGATTAACCACTGCGTTACCGGCGGGAACAATCGGAATGTGCGGGACCATTGTAGAATGGGCCGTTTGGAGGGGAAGAGTAGACCTTGGGCCAACGGATGGTATGTTCGGACCAACGGGCGGTGTGGCTGTAAAAGTGGTGGTACCAGTAAAATGGTTTAGGGGTATAGTGTAGGAGATGGGTGCATCGGCACCTTCCCTAGTTCCATAAAGATCTCGCACCAGGCATGGTGGACTTCGAACAATGTCCGCGGTCCAAAAAGGGTCATCGGCTAAAGGGTTTTGATGAGACCCAGTCGGAATTTCAGAAGGATTGAAGATGACAAATTCACCAGCAGAATTTAGTTGGAGGACACATCGTTCATATCCCTCCAGAATGCGAAAAGCTTCTAGAGATTCTGAAACAATCCAAAAATTCTCCAAAGGAGTGGGAACTTCTTCTTGGGAAGTTGTAGTGTTTTGAACCTCGCTCTGTTGAGGAGATTCCTCTGTAGAATGAGGGGGTAAAGGGGTGTTTCCTTCCATATTTTCTAGAGGAAGTCCCTGTAGCCTCCACGAATGGTGTGGAGGGTCGATGTTGGCGAAAAAGAGTCGGCGAAAAAGATATATGGCAAACTATCGAAAAGAAACAACATACGCTTATAAAATCTAAGAATCTCAACCAAGCAAACAAGACCTTCTCTCGATGACCGTACTAGTTGGTGATGAAATCCAATGTTGTGTGATCAAGTCCAGAAGGGGTGGGGATAGGGTGGAACAGTTACAATGGCGACCTGCTTAACGGACTTATGCTTTGGTGCAAGCTTCCACGCAGTAATTGTGGATTTACCCTCCAAGGAGCCCGAGTGAGTTTGACCAATGTCTGCTCCAGGTACAGTGAGACTTCCCATCACTGTCACCTTGTGTAAGACCCTAAATATTATGGCCACTAAGGTTACCAATTCGCAGTTAGCCCCTGGGCGGGAACAGTCGACAGTCCGATCCGAACGTACGGGCAGGGTATCGAGCCCGAAATCAACTAAAAGGTTTCCATGCAGTAATTGTGGATTTAACTTTAAGCGATCCCCATAATACAATCTGACCACCACAATCAGTTAAACCACAGAGGGTTAGTCCCCGTAGCTCACCCGAATGCGACCTCGTGCGTAACCCCTGTGTTAGAGGGGGATCCCAGGCAGACTTATACGATAATTGGATTTGACTCTCTCTAACTCAGGATGCTAATGTTCATTTTGGAAACTTTGGAGAGTTATGCTCACAGCCTAATCCAAAGTACTAAGCCTAATCTACTGTTGGTGGAGGATCCTAGAAAAGAAAAATTTCTAGATACTTTTTAATTAGCGTTCATTTTATAGCCGTTCTTTACTCAAAAGGGGTGCATGGAAGTGAAACGAATGGAATTATGACTCAGTACCAAAAATGCATCAAATATGATAAGCAATCATTTCTTTTCGATGAACATCTATCTAAGGGAGAGAGAGAGTTCTTTTCACTACCAAGCACAAATAAGGAATGTCCTCAAACAAATTTTCTTCAATCAAATCCTGATGTAATGATAAAACTTTTGATATACCTTCTAATATGCACAATCAATCATGAAGATGCTTTTTATTGTTTGTATATGAATAATGATTAATTCAACACAATGCTTGTCTTGCTAATTATCTTTTTGGATAAACGGAAATCAAACCAACACAAGCAAGAATCATACAAACAATACACCCTCTCATTATGATCAAAACAAGAAGCGAAAGAAAAGAAACAATCAAAGAGAAATCAAACTTCACACCAAAGAAAATGTCGAAGAACAATGATCTTAACTAAAACCAAATGGAAAGATCTGTAGGCCTTTGATGACTTTCACCGGAGTTTTTCGTTCAGTCGACGAGGAGAGAAAGACAATGCATGGGTTTCAAGCTCCAAATGGCAGAAAAACTCAACAACAATAGTGAAGAAGGCTACAAAATCCAAGAAGCAAGATGTTTGTTCTTCAAGAAAAAGACAGATGTCGAAGCTGGAAAGAAGAAGGATTGACTCACAAGGTTACCCAACAAGAGAGACACAGAGGAAAAACTCTGAAAAAACAATTCTAGAAGGTTATTGGCCAAAGGAGGGCTGGCGCTCTATTGTCAAGGACAAGGATCGTTATAGCACTTTGTGTAAGGCTATTAGGGAGTTCTGGCGCTCTGTTAACACAGGGACAGGGACGCCAGGTTCAAAAACTCCCAAAAGTGTCAAGAAATCCAAAAATTGTGATTCAATCTCGACAATTAGGCTGAGTATGATGGGGTAGGGAGCCAATTAGCTCATGAAACCAATCAAAAGAGGAGTGAACCAGGTCTGAAATGACCAAGGGGTAAAACAAGGTCTATGAGGAGAAATCCAAACAAGAAGTTTCGATTTGAGGACTCCCCAGTGGAGTCGCTAGTTTCTGTTGTAGGAAAATCTCCCTGCGGACAGGTAGATTGCCTCAAAGAGCTAGACCCTACTCTAAGACAAAAAGTGCTTAACGTGGACACTGAATTCCTTTCAAATCCATAGAAACTAGCACATGAGAAGGAAGGAGAACAAAAATACCTTTTTATTGATGTTTGTTCCTGCATGCTCCAAATCAAGCTCTGAACTCTCGCTCCTCACTGAGTCCTGTAGACAAACAAAGTACGACCGCTTCCTACTCTATTGATGTTAGCTTGAAAACAGATCTATCTATCAATGATAGGTTCATGTGAGATTAGACACAAACTAGAAAGAAACAGGCCAAGCATGTCATATTGATGAGAATAACGACAACAATACTTACAATCGTAAATGCGAATGCGACAACTTCGTCAAGTCCCCTTTGTCTAACCCTTGCTCGAAAGATCCACAACCTGGATGATAGCAGCTTCACTGATCACTTCTCCTTTGACTGACTGTGTGTTCCCTATGAGATCATAGGTTTGATGCTAGCAATTCTCTCCCTTTTCACCATCATAGAGCTTGCTTATATAGGTTAAGAGGAGCTTAACCTCTTGAGTTATCTTTAGAACAAGTTGAGGAACTTCCTCCTTAGATCAGGGATCCCTTGATGGAACTAAGAATTCGAATGCAACTTCCTTCTAAACTTGAAATATCCTCCCCTTATTCTCCTCAACGGGCCAACTACTGCCTCAGATTAGGCAGCGCTCCCTCAAAAGGGGCATCAGAGCGTTGTAGCGCTCCCTGGGAAGCTTAAGGGGAGAGCCAGTGCTCCAAAGGTGGATAGCACTCCTTCAGAGGGGCAGACAAGCATTATAACGCTCCCTGAGGCCTTATAGGGGAGTGCCAGTGCTCCTAAGTCTGATGTAGGGGAGCGCTCACCCTCAGAACCTTTGTTTAAGAGCCCTTCTCAGGTGATAAGAGTTCTTTGACTTCAGTTAACCAGTTCCCCTTCTCCAAATCAAGTGTATGAGATGTTTTAAGTGCCTCCTTAGTGTTGTCATTATGGCAGTATGCTTGAACAACGTTTGCGACACTTGTGAAAAACTTGTGACACTTGTGAAAGTTGTAAGGAAGATGCGACACATACGACAATTGAGAGGAACATGCAACACTTATCTAGTTGAGTAATTTTGACATGTAACACATGGATTTGTGGATGTTTTCTGGGCTAGAGATCTGGATCGTAGGATATCTACAAGTGGGTATGTGTTTAACCTATTTGGAGGAGCAATCAGTTGGATGAGAAAAAGATAGTCTGTAGTGGCAATTCAACTACAAAAGATGAATCCATGGAAACCACTCATGCAAGCAAGGAAGCAGTATGGTTACAAAGATTGTGTTCATGTATTGGGTTGGTACAACAAGCTGTAAGGATAGATTGTGACAGTCAAAGTGCAATTTTTCTGGCAAAGAACTCGACTTATCATTCAAAGACAAAGCATATTGTTGTTCAATATCACTTTGTGAGAGACATGGTTGAAGAAAATAAAATTTTGCTGATGAAGGTGGACACTTTGAAGAATGTTGCAGATTCATTAACAAAATCCGTGAGCACTTAGAAGTTCTCTTGGTGTAGAGGATCTATGGGCATTGTTGCCCTATATTGTTGACTATGTAACCCTATAACCTCCTGTATGCAAAGAAAACAACAAGTGGGAGAATGTTGGGTATGTGTTATATTATTTGCACAAGTTGTTAGGGTCCTAACCCGCACATAGGTAGAACAATATATTCAGATGTAATAAAGGTCAATATTAATAAGGCCTTTCAATAAAATAGAATAAGGTGGATGTAAGAAGACCTAATAAAAGCTTCCGCTTCTAGAAGGATCTTCCTCTAGATGCTTCTTTTGATAGACATATTTAGTATAAATAGAAGTTGAGGGTATGAGCACCCTAGCTTGGATATTATTGTAATAGAGCTCTTCTCAATTGGAGGTTGTCCCCTCGAAGAGGCCCGTGAACATTGCTTTCAGAATCAAATTGTTATTTTTGTTGTTATTGTTATATCATTTCAGTGCTATTGCCGTGACTGTTATTGTTATATTGTTGTTATTCTGCCATTTCTAGCATTTTATTTATGTTCTGCATACTTTTTATATCTGGTATATTACAAGTGGTATTAGAGCACTTTCTTTGGCATAAATTGTGGGTAATTTTTTTTTTTAGGGTAGAGACGTATTTCGACGTGTTTAAGCCACAAAGATCTATCGTTACATGCATAAACCCGCGGTTGAGGGATTCATACACACAAGAAATACAAGTGGTTCTTAAGAAAACATCTATTGTCCACCTTTGTAACCCCTGTTGGTACCCCTTCGAGTGGTAGTGCATAAGAAAACACCTATGTACGGATCGACCTAGAATTCCTGAAGCCCTCTTTTGATAAACCGATCCACTGCCTGACTACTATAGTGCCACCGAGAACAACACTCGGAAAGATACTCTCTAGTACTTGGTTAGTTGGGTAGTATGACTGAGGGTATGGTCTATGTTTCTTAGTTAGTTCCCTGAGATATTGGGCCGAGTACTACTGTTGGACCCCACACATATATCAGAGAGCTATAGCACAGGGCAAACCCTTGTTTGTAGAACCCTTGAATACCTAAGCCTTGGGGACAGAAGCATAAAAACATTCAAATATACAAGATCTATTGCCTCACAAATGTGTTTGAGTTGCCAAGTAACTACACATTTCTTCCTGGTTAAGAATTTGGGCATTTCATCACTGCAGTATTCTTCAGACCGGAGTATAACTCTGTAGGTGTAAAAAAAAAGTCTGGAAATTTTTTCACGATTATTTGNAGTCTCACCGAGACCCGACAAGAAGTGAAACAACTTAGTGCCAATGTTGTTGCCATCAATACAACCATGCAGTCCTCAATGGAGGAAGTCAAACAAGAACTAAACACCTAGCTTGAATCTGTCTTTTCATCACTCTGCACCAAACTGCATATCCCTACATATAACCCTTCCTTTGACTCACCTCCACATACTGATGGTGAACATTCCTCTCATTCCCATAACTTTCAACACCATCACTTTCAATGTGACCTACGCCTTCCGCAGGTGGATGTGACCAAATTTGATGGCTTAGACCCCACTGGTTGGGTAACCTAAATGGAACATTATTTATCTTTATATGACATTACATATGACTTGGCCAAACTCCAGTATGGTGTTCTCCATCTAGATCAAGAACGTTGGCAATGGTGGCAATGGAGAAAAACTTCCCATCAAGGGTATATTTCTTGGACACACTTTGTGGCAGAGCGTTATGAACGCTTTGACACTATCACCAACCATTTGGGCCATTTGAAAAAGTTGAAACAATCAAGAACAGTGGAAGACTTTATAGCTTCCTTTGAGCGCCTGGATTTTCAGACAGAGGGCATGTATGTTGCCTTTTTTCAAGAGTGTTTTATCAGTGGCCTCAAAGATGAGATTTGGGCCCATGTCCTCATGGCTTGGCCTTAGAGTTGGGTGGAGGCTACTAAAAGAGCTAAAGAAGCACAATAGGTTGTATCTTCTCAAAACTGAAAACCCTCCTTTATCCCTCACCCTAAACCCATAAATCCCACTACTCCCTCTGCCCCACTAAAGATCCAAAAATTGACCAAGGCTGAAATGGCTGAACACCAACTCAAAGGCCTTTGTTATAATTGTGATGAAAAATATTTCCCGGGCCACAAGTGTAAGGAACAAAATCTTTTTATGGCCATCTCTGAGGATATTTTGGAAGAGGATGTTGAAAATCCCCTTATGTCTGAGTCACCTGAAACCACTGACATAACCCCTCCCTCAGACCCTCCCGAAGTAGAACCGGTCATTTCCCTCAATGCTCTCACCGACTTCTCTGCTCCCCAAACCCTCAATCTAATCGGTTACATTAAGCACCATAAGGTCACCATTCTGGTTGATAGTGGAAGCACCCATAATTTTATTCATCACCACATTGCCCAAGAAACTCATTGCTACATCCATGCCATCAACAATTTCCAAATCATGATTGCCAATGGTGGTTCCATGAAATGTGGAGGGAGTTGTGAAAATGTGTGTCTCCAAATTGGTGACTACCACCTAAAATCTTATATGTTTTCTATCGACATGGGCGGTTGTGACATTGTGTTGGGTGTAGACTGGCTAAGGACTTTGGGTCCCATTATCATGGATTTTAAGGAATTAACCATGTAATTCGACCAGGAGGGCCACCAATATAAATTCCAAGGCATCACTGTTGGTTCACTTGAGGTCATTAGTTCCCATCGCATGGAAAAGCTACTCAAAAAAGGTCATTCTGGTGTTATTTCCCAACTCCATGCCATCCAAGAAACAAAGACACCCTCGGTGCCACAGGACCTCAAGCCCTCCTTTATAAACATCAAATGGTCTTTTCCACTCCCCAAGGAATCCCTCCTTCTTGTGGTGTTCATGATCATTCCATTCCCCTTGTACCTGAAATCCTTCCTCCCAATATCCATCTGTATCGTCACCCCTTTTCAAAAAAAAATTAAATTGAGAAAATGGTCCAGGAACTCCTTAATGCAGGCCTTATCCATCCTAGTAAGAGCCCCTACTCTTCTCCTGTGGTCATGGTCCTGAAGAAAGAAGGTTCTTGGCGAATGTTTCCTGAATTTTGTGCCCTCAACAAACTGACCATTAAAGACAAATTTCCCATTCCTGTCATTGATGACCTCCTGGATGAATTGAGTGGCACTCAATTCTTTACTAAACTTGATCTTTGTTCAGGCTACCACCAGATACGTATGAAGGAGGCAGACATTCCCAAGACTTCCTTTAGAACTCATGAGGGCCACTATGAGTTTTTGGTCATGCCCTTTGGCTTGTGAATGCCCCCTCCACCTTCCAAATCCTCATGAATCATGTCTTCCATCCTTTTCTCTGTCATTTTGTCTTAGTTTTCTTTGATGATATCCTCATCTATTGAAAAACCTAGACAGACCATCTTGCTCATGTGGATCGAGTTCTCCATCTACTCTCTCAGCACCAAATTTTCCTGAAACAGTCTAAATGTGATTTTGGTGCCTCAGAAGTAGAATACTTGGGTCATCTGGTTGGGAAGGATGGCATCAGGGTGGATCTGAAAAAGATTGAAGCTATGCAAGATTGGCCTCAGCCAAAGACTCTCAAAATCTTGCGTGGATTTCTGGGCTTAACGGGGTATTATCGCAAGTTTGTTAAGAATTATGGAAAGATTGCAGTACCTCTCACTACTCTCCTAAAAAATAACTCTTTCACTTGGACTCCAGCCACTGCTCAAGATTTTCAAACCTTGAAGATGGCCATGTGCACCACTCCAGTTCTGGCCCTTCCTGATTTCACAAAGACCTTTGTGTTGGAATGTGATGCCTTAGGGAAAGCAATTGGTGCTGTCTGTATGCAAGAAGGTCGACCTCCGGCCTTTACCAGCAAACAACTATTTGAAAGAAATCTGGGCAAATCCATCTATGAAAAGGAAATGTTGGCTATTTTACATGCCGTTGATCTATGGTGCCCTTATCTATTGGGGAAACATTTCTAAATTAAGACAGTCGATCAAAGCCTCAAGTATTTTCTGGAACAACGCATTTCCTCCCCGGAGCAACAAAAATGGGTGACTAAGCTCTTTGGATATGATTATGAGATCATTTACAGGAAAGACAAAGACAATGTGGTTGCGGATGCACTTTCCCGAAAATATGAAGATGAAGGATCCATTTTTTCTCTTTCCTTCATTGTACCGGATTGTCTCCAAGCCGTTTTCCAGGAATGGCTACAAGATCCCAAAAGTTCGCATCTGATCTAGCAATTGTAGTACAATGCTCTAGCTCCCCCAGGGTACTCTTGTCTCCATGATGAGCTTCTATACAAAGGCCGTTTGTATTTAAGTAAACAATCAAAGATTAAATCCACGATACTTTTTGAGCTTCATGCTACACCCATAGTGGGGCACTCCGGGTTCACCAAAACCTATGACAGGGTCAAACGTTCTTTTTTCTAGGATGGTATGAAACAGGACATCCATAATTTTGTCGCTGAATGTGATGTGTGTCAATGCAACAAGGGAGAAACAATCAAATCTCCGGGCACACTACAATCGCTTCCGATTCCACTTGCTATTTGGAAGGATATCTCTATGGATTTTATTACTGGCTTACCCAAATTAGGAAATAAATCAGTCATCATGGTGGTTGTTGATCGCCTTTCGAAGTATGCTCATTTCTGCGCTCTTCAACACTCGTTTACAACATCCATAGTGGCTCAAATTTTCATGGATCTAGTTTTCAAGCTTCATGGCATGGCACACTCTATTGTTTTTGATTGCGACCCAACTTTCACAAGCAGTTTTTGGCAAGAACTGTTCAAGCTACAAGTCACCCAATTGCATCTCAACACAACTTATCATCCCCAGACTGATGGTCAAACAGAAGTTGTCAACAAGTGTTTGGAAACATATCTGAGGTGTTTTGCCTCGGAAAAGAAAAATTAGTGGGATCAATGGTTACCCCTAGCTGAATGGTGGTACAACACTTCCTACCATACAAATACACACATGACTCCTTTTGAAGCGGTATATGGACAGAAGCCACCTTCAGTTCTCTCATACTTACTAGGTGCCTCGAAGGTCTAGGCGGTTGACCACACACTTACAGTTCGAGAGGCTATTCTCCATACCCTCAAAGAGAATTTGGTCATGGAACAAAATCACATGAAGCAACAAGCAGATCAAGGTCACTCTGAACGTCAATTTGCAGAAGGGGATCATATGCTTCTTCAACTGCAACCTTACAAGAAAACTTCCCTCAAGGCCGAGCATTGTCAGAAGCTAGCGCCCAAATTTTATGGTCCTTATACAGTTTTCAAGCGTGTGGGACAAGTAGCCTATCAGTTAGCTCTACCCATTCATTCGAAGCTACATCTTGTTTTTCATGTTTCATGCTTAAAGAAGGTGATTGGCGCTAAGTGCCAAATTCAAACCAACCTTCCCGAGTTAGCTGAAGAAGGATCCATTTGGCTACATCCACAAGTAGTTTTGGACCAGCGTGAGCATCGCCTACATTAGAGAACCATCAAGGAAGTGTTAGTCCAGTGGAAAGATACAACTCCAGTAGATGCCACTTGGGAACCAACTACCATTCTGCAACAATTTCCACATCTCAAGCCTTGAGGACAAGGCTGTTTTTAAGGGGGCAGACATGTTAGTGTCCTAACCCGCACATAGGTAGAGAAATATATTCAGATGTAATAAAGGTCAATATTAATAAGGCCTTTCAATAAAATAGAATAAGACAGATGTAAGAAGACCTAATAGAAGCTTCCGCTTCTATAAGGATCTTCCTCTAGATGCTTCTTTTGATAAACATATTTAGTATAAATAGGAGTTGAGGGTATGAGAACCCTAGATTGGATATTATTGTAATAGAGATCTGCTCAACTGGAGCTTTCCCCCTCGAAGAGGCCTGTGAACATTGCTTTCAGAATCAAAGTGCTATTTCTATTGTTATTCTTATATCATTTTAGTGCTATTATGGTGACTGTTCTTGTTATATTGCTGTTATTCTGCCATTTCTAGCATTTTATTTATGTTCTTCATACTTTTTATATCTGGTATATTACACAAGTAGATGTAGAGTTTTCTATGTTGCACTGGGAGTGTAGGGGGGAAGTTCCCTCGATTTTATTTTTGTCTTAGGAAATGTGTCACATTTTGCCTCGTTTTTCATGTCACCTCGATTTTTGTGTCCATTTTTGGGCGGTTTTTTGATGCATGGTTTTTTGCCAATGGTTTTATATTTCCGATTAAGGAATTAGGTGTTCAAATGTACACTTGACACTGCGCGGGGGGGTTAATCGATGTCTATAAATTTTGTCTACTTTTCACACTTTCATAGATTAATTGAATTAATTGAATAAGATATGCAGTTCAATTAATTATTCATAAACATCTAAAACACAAACTGTATGAAGTAGATATAATATCTTTCTTTTATTTATTTAACTTATATAAATACATATAAAATCAATCCTTTAATATCTTTGACTTCAACTGAATATGAGAGATCCAAATCTCTGATACAAGACCCAACTTGTAGTTCTCAGATCCAACTGAGAAATGAGGAATCCAACCGTCATAACAAGACCCAACTTGTTGATCTCAGATCCAACTGAGATGTGAGGAATCCAATCCTCTTAACAAGAATAATCTTGTAAACAAGCGCCAACTTGATAGAATGAAGTTCCATTCAAATCCAACTGAGATGTGAGGAATCCAATCCTCATAACAAGACTCATCTTGTAAAAGATAACCAACCTGATAGAATAAACTTCCATTCAAATCCAACTGAGATGTGAGGAATCCAATCCTCATAACAAGACTCGGCTTGTAAACACGCACCAACCTGATAGAATGAAATTCCATTCAATCCATTATATATACTTATATATTTGATCCAGCAAGACACACTTAGATTCACCACCACTTCTGGTTTATATGGTATTTCAACTGGTATAGGATTGGACCAATGTGTCTTTTTGACATGAATTATTGCACCTCTTTATTTAACTAACTAATCTTGATTTGAAATTTGTCCTCATGATTTGATTACAGATATGGATCGACTCATTAAATCGTTCTCATGCTTTTGATGTGTCCTTTGTTCTCCAACATATCATATTTTAGTTTTTACCAATTCTCTGTATTGTTATGGTGTTAATTCTCTGTCGAATTACTCTACAGACCTTAAGTTGTTTACATAAATGAAATCTATATGAGGCGCTTCCTTCAACCCAATGTTCAAATGACCGTGGGCTCAAAACCACATGATTATCCATTTTAAGCGTTGTTCATAGCGCCTCTTCTTTCACCCCTATTCCTCTATTACTAGACCAATGTTGGAACCAAGTCCTCCAGACTTCGGACTTCTTTCATTTTATCAGAGTACTACTTCCCGAAGCAAACTTCGTCAAAGTATATATGAGTAATCTTTGTTGACATATTTTTCATATGCCCTTTGGCTAAGAACTAAGGGCTTAATTCATTTTTCCGTGTAGTATTGAAATTGGCCCTCGAGTTGCTTTTAAGAACCTTCACATGACCAAGGGATAGGATTGTTATACTTAGGCCAACATGAGCTTCAACACTCCGAGACTCTGGGATATTCGAACTTTGAAGTAGTTCAATCCCTCCAGAGGTTTACCTACCTAATAAGTCACAAGGTTGCGATGACTTCTTGTTATCAGTTGTTAGTACTCCTTACACTATCCTTCCACTGTGCTTGATCATCAGTCGAGAATGATCCTGAAGTAGATCAACGGTTAGCATTACTTCATGACTGGTGCTTACTCTATATTTCCACTACGCCTGATCTAACTATCATGATACATCTTGAAGGATCTTAGATCAATGACCAGTGTTATTTCACGACTTTTCCCTTCGATGCTTTGGGTATTTTCTGGTAGGAGTAATTGGATATCCATGAAGGGCATACTCCCGGAGTGATGTGACTTGATGACATCATTGTTGACATGGCACTCGTTGATTAGTTTCCATGTGTCACCTTGATTCATGACTTTCATATACCTAAAGTTCCAAATATACCCTGACACTTGTCACCATCTGATCGGGCCACATGTCTTATTTGTCTTCTGCCACATGTCTTACTTCATGGCTTCGAGTGTTTTGGCACTTTTTATACCATCCTTCAATTATTTCCGAAGTGTTGAATAGATCTATCACCATATATATTTTCATGTCTTGATGGATGAATTCTATTTATTCTAGAACTCCAGGCTTCAGGGGTTCATGGTTTATCTGAGCTGTTTATCATCGAATTAGGTCAAGGCTGGAGTTGACCGCACTCAGACAATTTTTACTCCGGATCAATAGTTGAGGGGATTTTCTGATTCAACAGTCGACGAGAGTTTGTGACTCCGGGGCTTTGGCCTTCGTATAAACTTACCTGTTCTAGTCTCTTTTTCTTTGGAGTGGTCAACACTAGAGTTGATCGTAGTTTGTGACTTTGGGGCTTTGGCCTTCAGGTAAATTTACCTGTTCTAGACTCCTTTTCGCTGAAGTGGTCAGCGCCAAAGTTGACCACCATTGGACCCACCTATATTTATCCAATGGTCACCATGATTTGCACAAATATAATGGACCTCATTTACTTTGGGACATTTAGATATCTGGGGCTTTGCATCTTCGGGGAATCCAGGTTAATCCAAATTCTATTTTAACCGAAGTAGTCAGCGCCAGAGTTGAATGCTTCTACGCAACCCTGATCTGACGGATATCATTGATCTCGAAGTGCTCCTTAGATCCGATGGCTTACTTTTACTTCGAAACTTCAGCTTCGGCTAAAATTCCTTCATGAAAATTTCCTTCGGTCAATATTATCCAAAGTGGTCAAAGCCAGGCTAACCATGCGTACATCATTTCCACGATCAACAGTCCATGAATCTTAGTAGTCGATCTAATAGTCTATATTTAATCTATATCTCACGATCTGAATCATTTCGAAATCTTCAACATGTGACCACAATTCTCCTCTTCTTTACACAAGTTTCCTCTATGATCCGACGGTCGGGTTTTGCATCCGAATTCTGGATGAACGACTCTTGTTTGCTTGATCCTTTATGAAGGTTTTCCTTATACAGTAGGATTTTATACAGGTTTTCTTTGTACACTTTTTCTCCTAAGCTTAACCTTGTTGCTCTGGTTCTGTGTGCATTATTTGTAGAATCTCCCCACTATCTCTCCCAAGATTTAGGAACATAGGATCACTTTTGATCCTATCGTGATCAACACTGATCATGAATTGCTTCAGTCCCAAGGTGATGTTCCTTTTCCTTTGATTTACTGTACATATTTGACTCATGTTTCCATCAATGACAACACACAACCAATAATGCCAACATTAGGGTTTTTGACTAATCCAGGTCATTGGGTTAGGGTTTTGGATGCCACTGGCTTCTATATGTATATAGTAATGTAAACAATGTATGATAGTGAATGAATATAGAACATGTTGGTTTTCGCGGTTTCTATTAAATATGACAAAGATTTTAGTTATTAAATATATGTAATTTGAGCCAAATCTGGAAAAAAATTTAGCTATTAAATCCTACAAGATTTCTACTAGATTGTTAAAAAAATGGAATATTACCTTGGAAAAGTGCTAAGTTTGAGCATCCTTTTCATCTAGTAATTTTCATAGTGTAAAAATTAGTGTGTAAAATTACTACCAAAGGTGCGTTTTCGTTGACTCATGCAAATAAGGAAACAAAGGACATGAAAGAGCGAAGCTTCTTTCTCTTCCCAAATAAGAAACTATAGGAGGAGGACATAGAGATTGATTGAATTCAAATATTATTGCAGGAGACACTTGCAGTGGCTCTCATGCCAACATGCCCCAAGAAGAGAAATGGACAAGCATCCAACTCCCACCAAGCTCAGTTGGACAAAGGAACAAGAATCCAAGCTCCCACAAAGCCCAGTTACTGAGAGGGGCCAATGATCTACAATTTCAAGCACAATAGGGAAAATCATCCTTGAACTTCCTAAAAACATCCATGTGAGTTGTTATCACTCTGTAAATTCCCAGAGGTTGTTGTGAGGTAAGAAGAAATTTATCAGAGGTAACCTTCACCAACCGCTTCGAAACTGGGAGCTAGCCCTACCAGTTTCAGAGAGGGATCTCTCTGTGAGTTTTAGATTTGTTTGGATTTTCAAGATTTTAGGCTAGTTAGAAAGAATACAACGAAGTTGTTTGCATTGTTTTTAAATGAAATGGCTGAATATCACTTATGCTTCCAATGGGCTATGGGGTCTATTTTAAAAGATAGAGGTTAAATAGAACTTTTATAAGATTCGTTTTACAAGGCGAGATAGTGCTAATGCTGGATTCTTTAGGAATAAAATGGTGTATCGCTGAAAGTGGTGAGATATTAGTTAAAACAAAAAAAACATTTAAGAATTTATTTGTTATAACATTAGAAGAAAAACATTTAAATCTATAAAATATTAAGAACAGAGTACACAATAGCAAATTCTGCAAATTTAACTTCTTTTAAAGATTAGATTTAGAAAGACAATATGATAACTGAGAAGGAAAAAACTTTTACATAGACAAAGGAAACTTCACCAACAATTAACACGCAGGAATCCTGTGAAACTTCTCTTTGTATTACTGGAATAACCTCTTGATAAAAATTACAACGATTAGATCTTGCTTGGGTGTAAATATCAACAACCCTCTATACTTATAAGTTGAAAATATTTATAATAAAAGTTACAAACGACCCTATCATTAATGATAAGGACGTGATAGAGTCTGAGTCTAACTAACTAGCTAACAAGATGCATAAATGTAGTAACTGATGATGATGTGTCGAATCTCTCATGCTGATTTCGGGGAAGACCATTGGTGAGTCATTCGGATGACTTAAACTATGCTGGACGCTAAGCTAGATGAGGCTTTACCTTTACTCAATCAATTCACACATCTCATCCCATCTTTGTGTGCTTGGGATGGTAACTTTCAATAACTGGCGGTAGACTTCGTCCATCTCAGTGTATTTAGAAAAAGTTGGCTTGATGAGGAAGATGTACTTGATTTCGTGATGTATGCTAAGGTCATGCTCCAGAGTCTCCAAGAATGCTTTGGCCGTGATGCTACCCTGTATCCCTGAAAACTTGGAACTGTCTTTGGCCATGGTGGCGATCTTTTGCTTGTAATCGGACAAAGTCATTAATTCATCATTTAGGACACGTAGATCAGGAAGACCTTTTTTCTGTAAGGATTCAATCTTGCTAAAAAATCTCTGAACTCCAATGTCCATGTTCTGAGCCTTTTCCTCCAACTGCAACATTAATCCCTTTTTAGTCAACACTATTTTTACTTCGAGGATAGTCTCTGTTCTGTCTTCGAATTTCAGTTCTTCTAGCTCTTCTTTGGTTTTTGAGTTCAAAAACTTGATGATCTCGTTGGCTACCGAGGGCATTTCATCCAATTCTCTTCTTATCTTGTCAATGGCCTGCCTTCTCTTCAACACCAGATCATGTTGTTCAAACATGATTTGCACCATGGGCCAAATCTCGTTTATGGAATTAGAGATGTTTGTCCAGATATTTTCCTTAGCCTCAGCTAATGTTTTTCCTACCACTGTTTGTTTCTGGAGCTATTGCATTTCCTGCTTAAGCTTCTCTGTTGCATGTCTCTCAACATTGTATCTTATTTGGAAAGAATATTTGAGTTCCTGGAGATTTTCAACCTCCATTTTCAACCTATTAATCTCTGTTTCTTGCAGATTCATCTCCTCCATGGAATTTAATAGCTCCATAGTGTTTTCCAATGCTGTCAATGGAGTTGCCAATGGAATTTCCACTGTGGTGGTCATTGGCATAGCTGTTGTATTGACTTCAACCAGGGGAACTGCATTCAATGGAATAACTTCCATTGGGGTTGATTTCTCCTTCTCTTTCAATAACCTTTCCAATTCTTCCTCCATTTCCTTTATCTGTGCATTCTACTGCATGATTAGCTTCAACCATTCCTCTTTCTCATATTTTGCTTCAGCTATTTCTTTGGTTTGTGAATCTTCCGTTGGTGGCAATTTCAACTGTTTTCTTAGAGATGCAATGTCAGCATTCTTTTTCTTTATGATCTCCTCTGCCGCTTTTACATTTGAGGGATCATACCCAATCTTGAGCACCAACTCCTCTAAGGATTTTACTCTGTTGTCTTTTGCAAAAGAGGATATCTTTTCTAGCTTCAATTGGGTCTGAACATTGCTTAAAGATACCTGTAACTTAGCCGCGGTAGAGGAAGCATGTGCTAATGTGGAGAAGACCATTTCTCCAGTCTGTCTGTGCAAATCCATCTGGTCAGTTGGATGGACTTGTTTGGTGTCAAAAACAATAGTTGACCTCTTGTAGTCAGTGATCTCTTTGGGTTGAGGCACCTGTGCTTGTAGAAATTCCAGATGCATTCTTCCTTTCTTTATGTCGAAGTCTGACAATAGTCAGTGTTGTGTTGTGGAGGTTTGCTTCCGGAATTGGGCGTAGGTGCTATTAGTCAGCATCCGGTTCTTCTTTTTAATCATATCATATTTTAAAAAAATGCTTACAGGTGCAGATCCTTGGGGAGTTTGGGTGGTCACAACTATATATGTCTTCTTCTTTGTAAAAGGAATGGATACCACTTGGTGTTCTTCCTCAAACACTTTGGCAGAATGAGACTCTTCTTCACCAGACTTGTGAATTGCATGAGTGGTTTTGGGTCTTTTTCTAGATGCCTGAAACTCTTCTGCTGATACCTCAGTGATTGAAGGAGAGGAATCCTTTCTTGGCATTTTTACCTTTTGTATCATGGGGGTGGTAGTCTGTGAAAAAGAGACCGAAGGATCTTCCTGCTGTTCAGTGTTTACCAGAGTATTTGCCTCCCACTCTGTCTGGTTCACATACTTTTCAATTTCTGGTTTGAGGATGCGAGCATAAGGTGAACTCTTGTTTTTGGATCTCATCTCTGCAATGATCCCAGTCGGATCATAATGCCAAATGAAACTGGTGTTGAACTTCATTTCCTTTAGTAGTTTATTTGCCTCTTCCCCAGCAGCTCGATTGTTGCAATTAAACGGTCCTATTTTCCCTTTAATCCCCATCTGCTATTTTTTCTTTAGAGACACAAAATGAATGTCATCTGAATTTATCATCTGACGAATATATTCTAGTGCAAATATTCGAACCGGTACATACTTGGGAAGTTTATATGGAGCTAGTTCACACCCATACAGTCTGATCTCCATGTGATTCTGGTATAGGAACCAGTCTCCAGTATTTGCGAGATCCGAAAGGTGCACAACTCTTTGGATCTCTTCGTTTATCCTTGGTTCTGAACTTCCACTGAGCATGCCTAGCACTGGATGATAGAATAGCTCGATGAATTGTTTGAAACTGAACTCAGTGGAGTTCCTCCTGGGCAGCGACGTCCATAGGGTTCCTGCTTGCGATTGTCCGTATTTATCCATCTTTTGCATGAGAAAGGAAAATTTGTCTGCTTGATAGAACATAAACATGTAGGCCAATATTGAAGAATACCAGAACATGCCTTCTGTAGGGAACATTGCCAGTTGCTCGTGCAGGTTCTCGGCCAAGAAACTGCTGTAATCAAACTAGGTGGTCACTTTCTCTTCAACAGAGAAAATGGACAGGAAACCTAAGATAAGTTCATCCACCCATTCATCTGAGAAGTAACCGAGCAAACAACACAGTGTTGAGATAATTTGATTTCCCTTTTCGGAAAATATGGACGAGTGATAGGGAGGATTATTCTTAGGGAATTGGGCATCTTGTGGAAGGAAAAGATCAAAGATTTGTGCTCTTTAGGGAAATGTTAGGTTCTGATACAATTTTTCCAGAATTTCAATTGCGAGGCGAGAATGGGGTTCGGCTTTGGGTACTTGCATCATCTGATCGATGACGTCGAGTGAAATAAGGAAAAGGGTTTCTCCAGATGAAGACACTATGGATCTCTTATTAGGGAGGTAGTGTGCTTGGAACTTGAGGGCAAATTCAGGAAAGTGATAGACTTGGGGAAAAATATACAGAGGGAGATTTGACTTCCAAAGCCCGATTTCATCACTCTGATCGATGAAGGTATCTCTGAACCACGACTGTAGCTTAGAAACTTTATATTCAAAGCTGGTTTCTGAGATTAGATAGTCTTTGTCTGCTAATGGGATCCGGTCGAGATCGGCAGGAGGTGGGAGAAAATGATTTTCCTCTACATTTGATTTTTTACTTTTGGGCGCCATTGATTTCCTCCGGTACCTGCACCCTGAGCACATGTTAGTAGGCGAAAGCTAATGCTGGACAATATGTTGCAGAGGTAAAAGAGAATGAGTCTCTGATAGGCATGGAGCGTGAGAGTAATGTGAAAGACCAAAACGATATTGGGATTTAGAGAATGGATGTCTGTTGGGAAAAAAAGGACAGATCAGGTGAAGAACGGGTATGTGGTCAGTAATAAATGGTTAATGGGTTCTTTAGAGCATGATAGGGCAGGATGAAAGACATCTGACGTGTGTCTCTGGTCGACGTGTAGAATGATGATTGAGGGGTGAACGAAAAGATATGACCTGTAACGGTTAGATGGATGGGACGTGATGACGGGGTCGTGACATGGAACTTGGAAAATGATTGTTTGGACTCGGCGTTCCATTTGATTTTTGTGTCCTTTTTCAACATATTGGTGATATTCCTGAGAAGTTCGGCCAAGTTTGGTATGAATATTCTAAGGAAATTTATTTTTCCAATGAAAGATTGTAGTTCTTTGATGTTCCTAGGGTGTTACACCTTCTAGATAGCTTCTATCTTGCTGGGATCTATTTTAATTCCATCTTTTGAGATTATGTGTCCCAACAGTTTACCTTCCTCTAACCTGAAAAGGATTTTCTTAGGATTCAATGAAATCACAAATTTCCTGCACTTTTCAAACACTCGTCTGAGGTGGAGCAAATGTTCTTCGTCGGATTTGGAGTAAACAGTTACATCATCTAGATAAATGACTATAAATTTCCCAGTCTCATCCACAAAGGAAATATCCATTGCTCTTTGGAAAGTAGCCCCAACGTTCATCAGACCAAAATGCATCTTCACATACATGAAGGTTCCTCAGGGTGTGGTAAAAGTTGTCTTCTCTTGATCTTCTGGATGGACCAGAACTTGGTTGTAACCAGAGAAACCATCCAGTAAGGAGATCCTACTAGATCCGACCACCTTTTGTAAAATATGGTCCATTTTGGGTAAAGGGTAATTGTCTTTGAGGGAGACTTTGTTCAGATTTCTGAAATCTATACAGAGTCTGATCTCGCCAGTTTTCTTCTTGGTCGAAACTAGATTAGAAGCCCATTTGGAAAATCTCAAGGGGACTATAATCTTGGCATCATACATCTTTTTTATTTCTTTCTCTATCAGGGGAATCAACTTGGGATTAATTCTCCTAAGTTTATGTCTAAAAGATTTGTGTTCTTCTTTTATGGGAATCTAGTGCTGTATGATACTTGTGTCATATGATTTTAAGTCCTCATATCCCCAGGCAAAAACATCTATATATTCCTTAAAAAGTTCAATGTATTTTATTTTTTTCTCTAGTGGCAGGGATTTAGATAGTTTTATCATTTTGGGGTTTTCTTTTGTTCCTATGTTGCAATCTTCAACCTCTTTACCGCTAGCTTCAATTTTCGATTTTTTGGCCTCATCGTTAAAATCAAACAAGTCTTCCAACGGAACTAAAACTCTAAGTAACACATTATTTTTCAACTGTAGGATATCAGAATCTACATCATTTTCATTTAATTCTTCAACATCTATTGTATTTACACTACCATTCTAAAAAACAAATTTATTTACAAATTCGTCACCATTTTCTCAATCTATGTTTGTACATTCAAAATCATTTTTACATTGCAGAAAATCTTCAATTTGATCGTCATTTCCAAGTACCTACCAATATCTGATGTTGTCAGGAACAGTGGGTCTGCACTTCACCTCCACTGTGTACTTGCGAGTGGGACGAAAAGGGATTTTACAGGTAGTTGCTGACATAGCCAGTTCGTCTGTGAGTATATTTTGTCCCCTAGGCATCACTTGCAAGTCAATCTCAGTAAAGCATTGAAGAGAATCTAAAACAACATTCCTCTAGGCTCTAAGTCTGGGATGTTTTGCTGCATACTCACCTTTGATTTGCTTGATAATCAATTCAGAATCACCCCTTACCATTATCTGCTTAGCACCAACTTTCTTCAATAATTTCAGGCCGAGCATTAAAGACTCGTACTCGGCTATGTTGTTAGTACATTGGAAGTTCAGTTTATAGGAATGATTCTTGGAGTACTTTGATTTGTGGTTATGCATCCACACTCCGGCTCCAGCTCCTTCTTTACTCACAACACCATCGAAGTCCACGCTCTAGAAGTCTGCTGGCAATTTCTCATTTTCTTCAATCATGGGGTTTCTTACTTTGACAACTGCTTTATCATCTTTTGGATCAGGTGCATCATCCTCTAGTTGTGCGATTTGTTCTTCAAGATCACCACCATTATATAGAATAAAAGAATCCAGGTTAGAGTGTGCAGAATATAGTGGGTAATTATGTGGCTTTTCCTGACTACTGACCATATACTTCATCAGTGTTTCCTTGTAAAGTCTTCTCTGTTGACCGAAAACTAGAATGGTGGCGTAGGACATATCTAGCTGCAGGGTTCCTCTCAATTTAGCTCCCCAAGACCTTGATAGAAACATACCATACTTGGGGGGAATATATGCCACGACGATGTCCATCACCAAACTTTTTGTCGGGATTTGAGCCAAGGTGATGCATAAGTCTTTAATTAGGCCTATACATTTGACCTTGCTGGAGTTGAAAGAATGCAAATCTTTGTAGGGTCTCGTGACCTCGAGTCCCAACTTTTCCATCATGGATTTGGGCATTAGGTTGTGAGAGGCACCCAAATCTAGCATAACATTGTGTAATATCAGATCATGGATATTTAGGCTGATGTAAAAAGGGGTCACGACGCCATTATTAGTTTGACCATCAACTTCAGGACCAAACAAGAGCTTAGGTTGATCATCGACAAGGTTTACTGTGTCAGAGTGGTGTACAGATCCAACATTCAAGGCTTTGGTACCTATATCGGGTTCGATGCTTAAATCTTTTATCACCTAAGACCTGTAAGCGTTCTTGTTCATCAACTCGGAGGGGGGAATGAGAATATTCAATTTTTCTAGTTCCCCTTCAAGGATGAAAGGAGCGGTGGTTTTGTTTAAACTCTGTACTTATGATTTATCGATAGAAACTCTATGGACATGTGCATCTATTTGAATGGTTGATGAAACTTCTCTCCGACTTGTTCTCTTAAGAATTTCTGGAGTTTTTTGCGCAAGAGATTCAACGTCATTCCACCCAGGGGGTTTCTTGGGAAGGTTTTCTGAGGTTTTCTTGGTTTCAACAACCTTCTTCGGAGAATTCTCATTAGTCTTCTTGCTCCTCAAGTTATACTTCCTGTGAACCTCCATTATAGCATTCTCAAAGGCTTGATGTTCTGTTTTCTCAGCTTTCTCATTTACCTCTGTTTGTGAAAGGAGAAATATTTCATGTTCTTCTTGGTGAGGAAAATAGATTCATGATCGTGATCATGATCACCCATTAGATTTATATGAGTATCATCAAACTCCTCAATTACTTCCTCCCTGTCATCAATGTAGTTTTCCTGGAGAGGTGGTCTAATCTGCTGATCAGGTCCCCTTTGTTCCCGTTGATCTCTAGGATCTCTCTGTCTAACCTGAGGTGGATTTCTTCTAAAGTTCGGGTTTCTGATTTGAGGGGCAGTTTGGTTCTCCCTAGGTGGGTTCCTGTCAGTTATGGTGAGTCTCTCCATCATTTTCTCCATAGCTCTGGTGAGAGAATCTAATTTGGCATCCGATGAGGAAGTAAAAGGTTCTTCTTTGATGGTGACCCTCTTTTTTGTTCTCTGCCTGGCCCTTCTAGCCAAAATATTTGCTTCTACACTGAAGACACTTCTTTGCATGTCTTCCAGAGTTGTTGCATTTCTTTCCCTTAATTGATATGACATGTCGGCGTCAAAACCATCAGGGAACTTTATTAACGCCAAACCTTATGGTGGTTTGATTTCAATCAGGATAGCATTGTATAGATTGTTAAAACGAGTGCAATAATCCTGCACTGTCTCTCCTTGGTTCCTTCTGATGTTCTCATACTTTGACAGAATCTGGAGAGGATTTTTCTTTACCTCCCACTGGTCAAGGAAAGTCCAATGAAATCCAGCAATATTAGTAATGGTAGCTGTTAGCACTCTGTAATTTGCCCAAGGCTGAAAGGCAATCGCAGAGGCAACATCAAAACCGCTTCGAGTCTTGGATCTAGCCCTCCAAGACTCAGAGAGGGATCTCTCTGTCTGATATAGTTTTGTTTGAAGAGATATTAGTCTAGTTAATGAAAACAGTGGGCTTTGTTGTGAAAGTATTTTTGAATGGTTGAGACAGTCTACTCCTCCATTGGGCTATGGGGTCTGTA
>JASDQU010100334.1:1129037-1151942 GCA_032191745.1 Picea mariana
AAACAATACACCCTCTCGTTGTAATCAAAACGAAAAGCGAAAGAAAAGAAAAAATCAAAGAGAAAACAAACTTCACACCCAAAAGAAAAAGTCGAAGAACAATGATCTTGTCTAAAATCAAGATGGAGAGATCCATAGGCCTTTGATGACCTTCACCATGGTTTTTCGTTCAGTTGATGAGGAGAGAAAGACAATGTATAGGTTTCTAACTCCAAATGACAGAAAAACTCAACAACAATAGTGAATAAGGCTACAAAATCTAAACAACAATACGTTTGTTCTTCAAGCAAAAGACAAATATCCAAGCTCAAAATAAGAAGGATTGACTCACAAGGTGACCCAGCAAGAGAGACACTGAGGAAAAAAGCCTGAAAACACAATTCTGGAATGTTTATTGGCCAAAGGAGGGTTGGCGCTCTATTTCCAAAGGCAAGGAGCGTTATAGCACTCTGTGTAAGGCTATTAGGGAGTGCTAACACTCTGTTAACACAGGGACAGGGGCACCAGGTTCAAAAACTACCAAAAGTGTGAAGAAATCCAAAAATTGTAATTCAATCTCGACAATTAGGCTGAGTATGATGGGTTAGGGAGCCAATTAGCTCATGAAACCAATCCAGAGAGGAGTGAACCAGGTTTGAAACAATCAAGGGGTAGAACAAGGTCAATGAGGAGAAATCAAAACAAGAAATTTTGATTTGAGGCTATCTCCCCAGTGGAGTCGCCAGTTTCTGTTGTAGGAAAATCTCCCTGCGGACAGGTGGATTACCTTAAAGAGCTAGACCCTACTCTAAGACAGAAAGTTCTTAACGTGGACACTGAGTTCCTTTCAAATCCATACAAACTATCACATGAGAAGGAAGGAGAACAAAAGTACCTTTTTATCGACGTTTGTCCCTGCACACTCTGAGTTGTGCTCTGATCCTTTGCTCCTCGCTGATTTCTGTGGACAAACAAGATATGACCACTTCCTACTCTATTGATGTTAGCTTGAAAACAGATCTATCTATCAATGATAAGTTCATGTAACATTAGACACGAACTAGAAAGAAACAGGCCAAGCGTGTCATATTAATGAGAATAACGACAGAAGTACTTACAATCGTGGATGCGAATGCGACAACTTCGTCGAGTCCTCTTCGTCTAACCCTTGCTCAAAAGATCCACAACCTAGATAAAAACAGCTTCATTGATCACTCTCCTTTGGTTGACTGTGTGTTTCCTATGAGATCATAGGTTTCATGCTAGCAATTATTCCTCAATCAGCTCTGTTCTATCACCACTTATGAGATCATAAGTTTGGTGTAATTCTCCATTTCCAGTCCTCTTTCACCATTAGAAAGCTTGCTTATATAGACTTGGAGAGGCTCTAACCACTTGAGATATCCTTGGGGAAGTTGGGGGGGCTCCTCCTTAGATTAGGGATCTCCTGATGAAACCAAGAATTCGAATGCAACTACCTTCTAAATCCAAAATATCCTCCCCTTATTCTCCTCAACGGGCCAACTACTGCCTCAGATTAGGTAGCGCTCCTGCAAAAGGGGTATCAGAGTGTTGTAGCGCTCCCTGAGAAGGTTAAGGGAAGCGTCAGTGCTCCAAAAGTGAGTAGTGCTCCTGTAAAAGGGAAGGATAGCATTATAACGCTCCCTGAAGCCTTGTAGGGGGGCGCCAGCACTCCTAAGGCTGATATAGGGGAGAGCTCACCCTCAAAACCATTGTTTTAGAGCTCTTTTTAGGTGTCAAGAGTTCCTTGACTTCAGTTAACCAGTTCTCCTTCTTCAAACCAAGTACATGAGATGTTTTAAGTGCCTCCTTGGTGTCGTCATTAAGGCAGTGTTCTTGAATGATGTTTGCGACACTTGTGGACAACTTGTGACACTTGCGAAAGTTGTAAGGAAGATGCGACACTTATGACAATTGAGAGGAATATGCGACACTTATCTAGTTGAGTAATTTTGATGTGTAACAATCCTGGCCAACAACAACCATATGTAGGAGGACCTACTGGTTACAACTATCCACCTAACCTAGTCTATGTTCCTACTGGTGTTCCTATGCTGCACCAATATCATTCACAAATTAACCGATAACTACCTTTCCTTGCGACTCTGGATCTCCTAGACTTGTCTCTATTAACTAATGATCCTATTTCTCATTCACCAGTTTGGCCAGTCATTCCAGCTTAACTTCCTTCTGATATTCTGAAATTTCATGGAAACCCTAGCGAAGATCCAAACAACCATGTGATGACTGTTCATTTGTGGTGTTCATCAAACTCCCTTATGGATGATTCTATATGTTTGCGTCTTTTCCAGCGAACACTTACCAGTTCAGTAGCAAAGTTGTATATTGAACTACCACGTGCTTCTTTTCATGATTTCAATTCCCTTTCCATGTCTTTCCTCACGCACTTTCAACTTCCTATTCGCTACGAGATGGGTACTGAACTCTTGAACTCCATTCATCAAACTAACTCCGTGCATATCTCTAACCATATTCATGAGTGGAGGTGATGACGAAGGATGATCAAGGCAGTCATTCCCGACATACTATTGGTGGAATGGTTTACTAAATCATTGTTACCCCCGATCACTCGCGATGTCACTATGGGTGGTGCGGTCACAGAGGAAAAATCCATCACTCAGGCTCAGTACTGAGATTTGGTTTATTCCCAGTCTGGTACTTTGTATGATTTTCTTCTGAATGCTGCTTGCGCTAATACTGATCCTTATAAGCCATCATCCTCATCTCATGTGGATGGTGTTATCGGTTCTGTCAAAACTCAATCTTTTTCCAAATCGACTACACCCTCCTCTACCTCCACCCAAACTCAGATCTTTGAGGTGAATGCAGTTCAATCTGTTGCTTCACAACAATCCAGAGGTAAGAAGAAGACAAAGAATAAATCAAAAAATAATAATGAACAACCCAAAAATCAAACACCTGCTACCGAAAAGCAACCACAATGGAAACTGAAATTCCCATGTATCATTTGTGGTGACGATCACTACACTCAGGATTGTCCACTTCGCAATGAAGTGGCCAAAATTTTCCAAGAGAAGTCACAACCCACTGTGATTACTCAACCTTTTCCACAACAGCAATCCATGGTTGCTCAAACCCCCTCTCTTGGGGGCAGTTCTAGCGATCCTAATGATGAGGCCTTGTCAAGTGCACATATTTATATGTTTAATGGGATCAATTTGACCACTCGCTCTAAGACATAAGACACACCAGGTAACCCTGATAAAGGAAAAGACACTAACGGTACCAGTACTTTATCGGATCCATCATCATCCTCTGTTAGTATTTCATCGACTAACCCTCCATCTGGACCACTTTAGATTGAGAAACCCTTGTTCGACTCTATCTTACACCCTCCTAAGAGAACTATACATAAAGCTACCTTTAATCCTAGTTCACGTGCCACCCAGAACTACAACATTGTTGAATATTTGGCTCAAGCACTATGCGCTATGTCTACGTTAGAAGTTCTACAACACTGCCCCAGTCAACGTAGAACGTTCTTGGCCACTCTTGGTGTTTTTTATCCTGATTCGTCCAATCATATCATGTTTAACCTGGACAATTACACGTCTCGACTCTCCCACCAACTTTCTTTCCAAGTTGATGTTGTTGTTCACAACCAACAAATCCACTGAACTATTCTGGATGAGGGAGCCTTGACTTGTGTCATGTCTTTGGCATGTTGGAAAGGTTTAAAATCACTAGGACTCAACAAATCCCCAACGATGTTACGTGCCTTTGATGGGCGAGGTTTTCGTCCCCATGGGCTTCTACATTCCCTGCCCATCCAATTGGGTGGAAAAAATGTTACTGTTGATGTCGACGTGGTTGATGCTCCCCTCGATTACAAATTGTTACTTGGAAAAATTTGGTTTTATGCTATGACTGTCGTTGCCTCGTCAGTTTTTCGATGTGTCCAACTTCCTCATCCAGACAAAATTGTCACTATTGATCAGTTGGATTTCTGCACGACTGATGCTCACGTTCCCGCTACCAACAATATTCCTTTCTTGGGAGACCACAATATCACATATGAAAGCATTGGTGTTAGCTTACTGAAAGATTCTAGCCTCATGGGTACCTTCCCTACACCACTTCCACCAACTACACATCATATTGCCACCGTCAATATGATTTCGACCGCGACTTATTAATCTTTGGAATCATATGACTCTTGGATTGTACCTTGTCCGATGTAATTCGATGAACTAAGTGACACCGTGCCACTTAGTCCAGACGAAACATCATACATTTCTACCCAATCCGCTTCTCCCTCGTCGGATGACCAACATCTATTGGCACCTAGCATTTCCTCGATGCAATCGCGGTTGAGTTCCTTGTCGTCTATGATCGAGTGCATTTCCCCAATTTTTCTTTCTGATGAATCTATTCTAGAAATGCTTCACATTGACAAGTTACCTTGGGATAATAACCATCACGCATCCTCTTTTCTTCCCCTTCATGAAGAAATTCAGGTAGACATATAATCTATCTCCCCTCCTGGTGTTGATTTTTCATCATCTCCCATGATTTCAACTTCCGATGATTTGGATACGGTAGTGGACATGGTGATTTCTTTGGTAGGATTATTGGAGCCTGATCTCCTTACTCCTATCGTGACCCTCGACATGTGTTCCTTCTTGAGTGATTATCTTCCATCCAACGAAGATATCCTGGAGGCCATGACTGCATTTTATACTTTGACATGGTACCCTTCCAGAGAATTATCCTCTAGGAAGCCATGATCAGGAAGAAACCACGAGCATAGTTTCTCTTCTCTGTGGCAAGCTCATTAAAAAATGAAATAGAGGCCCTGAGCATAGTTCTTTTCCTATGTCAAGATCGTTAAAAAAGGAAATAGTCACCTCTCTTGAACCATCTTTTCATCCACTCTTCTCCTTTTCCTCATCTCGTAGAGAAATTGGTGACAACCTCAAAGTCGGTGAATGAACTGAGGCTTGGACGGAATGTCTCCAACCTTTGATGATCATTCTAGAGTTAAGCCACTAGCTTTAAAAGCTGGGGGCATACTGAGCTTAGTCTTTGTTCTTTCTCATGCTCGTAAATACATGAGAATGCATCTGGGTAGACTTTTATCTCTTTTTTGGACCTGTATGGATACACGAAAAAGGAACCCCCTGGAGTCTCCTTTAACCTCTTTTCAGACTCTCTAAACATGAAAAGATTGTTGAGTGATCTTGCTTTCTTTCCCACTCATTAAACGGTTTGAAAGGGCGTCTTTCGAGTGATAATTTATCTCTTTTTCAGCCTCACGAGACTAATATTACGAAAAAGGACAACACTGGAGTCATCTTTAATTTCTTTTCAGGCTCTCTAAACATGAAAATATTGCCGAGTGACCTTGTTCTCTTCACGCTCATTAAAGTATTTGAAGAAAACGTCTGTTGAGCGATAGTTTATCTCTTTTTCAGTCTCATCAGACTACTTTATGAAAAAGGAACTGAGAGAGTTCTCTTTTAAGTGTTTTTCCAGACTCTATAATTATGAAAAACCTTCGAGTTTTCTGTCTTTGGACTTGCTAAACAAAACATCGACAGGCCCATATGGGATCGAACCCTTACTTCTTCTAGTTCGTTAAACAAAGGAAGAGGAACTTACCGAAGGTGACTTTTATCGAGCATGTGTTATCCTCCTCGAGCTCATTAAATTAAAAAGAGGTACTCGTCTATCTGGATGGGGGAAAAAATTGAAAGAAGCAATCCAAGCAGTGTTTTGAGAACATTACCAAGTAACTCTTAGAGCCACCCTTGAACATGGCACTTTGTCTTTTGCATGCATCATAATCCACTGAACCTCTCCACTAAGCCAATCCTTTGAGTTTCTTTCACTCCTGTGGGTCACCTGACGTAAGTCACAACATCCACTGCATCATCAAGTTTTGGTCCATGTCATGTTTCTGCTGTTGTGCCTCAATGTTCAAGGGAAGTATCCGCCTCATGAGTTAGCCATCAAAAATATCTTGTCTCAATACCTGTGTCAGTCCATTTTCATATGATCTACCAATAACATCTATGTGTTTGTTTCATGTCATTGTTGGGGGATACATCAAGGCCCTCCTTCAACGAGTCTATGCCTATTGACTCCAACACATTATACAGGAACTAGATTTAGAAACCAATTAGTGCTTTGGGACATGCATGCCTCAATGGTAGGCCTCCTCACGTCCAACAGTGGGTTTACATCATTGACCTCTGATCGGACGATTCCACAGATGTTTGACTTTATCTCATCCATTCACATTCATTGGAATGTACTAGGGTACCTTGGGAATCATTGACATCAATGGTGATCTCCCTCGCACTTGTTAATGGTTTACATTCTTGATTGGTAATCAAGTGGCTTCTACCATGTTCGACATCAGGACATCTATTCACATGGTTATATTTGTACTACACCAAGATCGGTAAGAAGACCCTAGATTGAGTGATCACTCTGATATGTACTTTTCCCAGGTTACGAAGGAGTTTCTTTTGAACAATGACACATATACTATTACATAGATCCACTTTTTATTGGTTGTGTCTATGTCTTGTCATCTCATAGATCCACTGTGTATTCTTCGTGGCTACGATCAGTTCAAGTCATAAGAATATAGATCCATAGTGTATCCTCGGTGGCTATACCTTTTATCAATACAATTATGGATCCACAGTGTATTTTATGGCGGCCATATCTTGCAAGTCTTTATCACCCAAGCATAGGTATGCCTTCCTTGGGATTGAAACATGTCATAATATTTGTTGGATGTTTCTGTGCATCTTCAGTCAGGTTCTCTGCATCTATACCCTTGCTTGAAAGTATACAAAGCATTTCAGTTATCAGTTCTTGTCTTCTAACTTCATACTTTGGGGGGCAATCTATTACACATTGAAATTACTCACTTCGATAGTGTTGTAAGTGTCGTCATTACAAGTGTCACAAGTGTCACATTTTTCTCACAAGTGTCACAAGTGTCACAAGTGTCGTCATTACAAGTGTCGCAAGTGTCGCATTTTGCTCACAAGTGTCACAAGTGTCAAGGAAAGTATACTTCCATAATGCCTATGTCATACATATAATGACATCAAGAGGACACTTGACACACATAAAACACTTTATTTGGAAGAGGAGGAATGGTTAATTGGGCTTATGAACCTCTTTCCATCTGAAAGAACCCAAAAAACTGAGTTTTTGGAGGAGAGCGCTCCCCTATACCTCTCTCAGGAGTGTTGGTGCGCCTGTATAACACTACTTCTACCCTTTTGGATGAGCGCTACTGCTTTTGGGAGTGCTAGCACCCCCCCTAAACCTTGCTAGGGAGCGTTATAACACTCTGATTGCCCTTTTGAGGGAGCGCTACCTATTCTGGGCAGTAGTTGGTTTGTTGAGAAGAATGGGGGAAAGATCCTTTCAATCTTGGAAGGCAGTTGGATTTGAATCCCTAGTCTAGTCATGATCTTAGGGAAGATCCCTAACTGAAGGAGGAAAATCCTCAACTCACCCCAATGATATCTCAAGTGGTTGAGCCTCTCCAAGGCTATATAAGCAAGCTTTCTCATGGTGAAAGGGGGATCTGGATGGAGAATCATACCAAACATATGATCTCATAAGTGATACTTGGAGAAGGGATGAGAAGCATGAAACCTATGATCTCATAGGAAACACACAGTGAAGTAGAGGCTTATCAATGAATCTATCGTCATTCCGATCATGGAGCTTTTGAGCAAGGGCTAGGCAAGGAGAACTTGACGAAACTGCTACATTCCATCTATGGTTGTAAGTAACATTTTGTCCTCATTAATGTAATATGCTTGGCCTGTTTCTTTCTAATTTTTGTTTGACATTACATGAATTTATCTCTAAGTAGATAGGTCTAATTTGAACTAATCTCGATAGAATAGGAAGTGGTTGTACTTTATTTGTCTGCAGGGCTTATCAAGGAGCTCAAGATTGAAGTTCAACTCGGAGCGTGTAGGAACAAACACCGGTAAAAGGTACGTCTTTCCTCCTTCCTCTTCATGCATTAGTTTCTGTAGGCCTAAAAGGAATTCAGTGACCATGATAAGCACTTTCTGTCTTAGAGTTAAGAGTCTAGCTCTTTGAGGAGATCTACCTATCCGCAGGAAGATTTTCCTTCAACAAAGGGTCCCATTGGACCTTTACCTAGTTCACTAGGTGATATTTGATATGTCTAGTGTGACAATCCATAATACATATTGGTTTTTCCTTCAAGACCTCCTTATTGGTAACTTGAAAGTGATTCAATTTTTTCCAATCCAAAATATGAGATGCATAAAAAATATCATGTGAAAAAAAATATACATGAAAAACATTATGTGTATTATGCAATATTGGTGGCAGAGCAAGGTGATATGCCATAGGTACAATATTTTCCAAGATCTCAAATGACCACACAAACTATGGGAAAAGTTAAGATATTTTTCCAAACTATATGGAAATTTTCTTTGGTATAATTCATAAGAAAGCGTTGTCCACTTCCTTGTAGTTATGGTCCACTCTATTATGCACATCCACATATATTTTTTATGGTCGTGATATTCCTTCAATAGTTTTCTAATCAAGGATACCTATTCCTCCATTTCATGAATAACGTTAAGTCCCACCAAGATTCTCTCCTTGAGTCTATCCCAAATCAAGGGCGTTCTACAAGGTATATCATACTATAGTTCAAAAGGTGTTATCCTGAGAGAACTATGGCAACTAGTATTATAGGAAAACTCTACCAGTGGAAGATGCTCTACCCATTTGGTTAGTTGATCAATTACATACATGTGAAGCATGTCTTCCATCAATATATTTCTATCATCATATTACTACATTCTCAATGTAGGTATAATGTATTTGTATCCCTCTTTTTAGGATTTGCAAAATGAAAAGAGGGAATCCAAATGAGCAAGTTGAAGAAACATCTTAGAAACAAACAAACAAGTAGAATCTGACTATCATAATATTCTTAAATGTACTTTTCAATGCAATTCTTCTTCATTTTCATAGCATCTTTTATTTCAAAACATTTCATTGGGAATCATAAAAATCAATGAAAATAAAGTCATAGAATTCCCTTGAACATTTATTGAGATTTTAATTTTTTTATGTTCACATGCACTAAAATTAAAAAAATAGGAAAAAGAACACAAACTACAACCCAATAAAAATTCAAGACTCCAAAATATTGGAAGTTGGAAGAGTCTTGAAATTACTGTTGGCATAGGGGAAAACCCAGGGTTCATCTCCAAGAGCGCACCAACAAGCCCTAACTATTGGCCCTTTCGACAACACCTGCAAGGCAGATGCAGTCTCACATGAAGTAGCTATGGGGGTGTTACAGTACAGAGATGTCTTCAACCAAGGGAATATCAAGTGGATCTAATACAAGAGAAATACAACATTTATATGTCACTTACCAGTTCAGATCTACTCCACACAACTATCTATCAAATCTAACACAGTAATGAAAATAACAGTATATCAAATGACAAAGAATAGAGCATCAATCACACACACATCACAAGATATACGTGGTTCACCCTCTCTCTAGGGCTACATCCACAGAACTGTGCTTTATAATATATGAAGATGAAGCATACAGTTCTTGTATGTGCTCTCAGCTAGCAGATATTCTTTCTTCTCCTCTTTGTCTCTCCCCTTCCTGCGCACCCAACGATATGACCGATCTCTGCACCCAGTTGAAGATATTACAATACCAAAAGGCTCTTACTCTTAGAACTTCTTTCTCACACAATAATAATTTCTTAGACCAATAAAAAAACTAGAACAACAATACCAACAACCCATCCTTGTTCCTTTAGACCTCTATTTATACATTACAATAGCTCACCGACAACCTTAGGTTGAGACTTAAGTGTCAAAACCTTAGGTGTCTAAAAACCTGGGTCAACTTGCCCATATTTTTAGGGATTCACCAGCTTGTCTTTCCTTCCTTCTCACGCGATGCTCCAAAGCATCCAATGGTAGCTTTTTCTGCTTAATGAGTTGTCCACAATCTATCTTCCTTGTTGATCTATCATCCTCAATATCCTTGTCAAACTTCTTGCTTTCTCTTACTTCGCTCCATCTTTTCTTCTCTTTTGCTTACTTCGACCCAGTAACAGTCACTGTGTCTTCCGCGCAGTTCACATTTTTCCTTCCCTTCCTTGATCTTCACTTTCTTCCATAACCAAGGGGCAACAGGCCCCCAACACTCACCTTTGACATGTCCTGAGGCACTTCAGATCTCAAATTCCTGTTTTACTTCGACTTCAGACTACGTAGGGAAGCCTTTGCTTCCATTTCTAGTCCTCCCTTGTGCAGACTGTCTTTTCTGTGTCTAGTACCCAGTTTCAACTACACCTGGTACCTAGACCCTTTTCCTCATGCTTTTAATGAGAGATGCGAGTTAGTTGGTTGTAATAATATAATTTCAATCAGCTCTCATTCACCAAACCTTCCTTCCATTCTCCATTCAAAGTCTTCAACTGTGGATCTCCTCCTTCTATAACATAGGCAACCTCATATGGCCCAATCCAATGCATTCTGAACTTCCCAGGATTCTTCATGAACTTACTATCATATACCAGTACTAGATCACTTTGCTTAAATACCTTGTTCTTGATGTGTCTGTCGTGATAGGCCTTCTCTCTTTCCTTCTGAACCTGCTGGTGAAATCTGGCAATGAAACGGTCTTCTTCCCCTTTGACCAACTGCACAAGCCTCTCTCGAACAATGCCAATGTCATCCATATCTGTAAAGGCATCAATTCTTAATATGGGTACCAAATATTCGATTTGGACAATGGATTTGAGACCATACACCAACTTGAAGGGGGTCTGCATGGTCAGTTTCTTGCAAGTGGTTCTGTAGGCCCATAATAATGATGGTACTCTTAAATCCTAGTCATCCCTGTTCACACTACAATGATTGTTAGAGTTGTCTCCAAGATATTGTGTAATGCTTCAACTATCCCATTCACTTGTGGATAGTAAGGTTTGCTCTTCTAATGATGGACTGTAAATTCCTTAGTCAAGGCTTCAATTGTTTTATTGATGAAATGTGTGCCTTGATCAACCATAAGGATCTTTGGGCATCCAAACCTGGTTATGATGTCATCAAATATGAAGTGTGCATCTATAGTGGAACTGTAGTCCTTAAATTCCCTTGCTTCAACCCATCTGGTCAAGTACTCTGTCCCAGTGATTATGTACCTTGCTCTTGTGCGCTTCCCTGGTGGGTTAATAGGTCCCACGAAGTCAATGGCCCATTTCAAAAATGATTGTAGGGTCAATTGTGGTGCTAATAACATTTCATCTCTTCTGGATGGTTTCCCAACTCTTTGGCATACATCGTAGGCTTTGTAATAGTCCTTATCATCTCTGTGTAAGGTAGGCCACCAAAGGCCAGCTCTAAGAACCTTCTGTGAAATTACTTTCCCTGCGTTGTTTCCTCCTGCAATGCCTTCATGAGCTTCGACAAGGATCAACGGTCTCTCTGCTTCCATAACACACCTCCTTAGTATCTCATTAGGTCCCATATTGTATAGTTGTCTAGCTATAAGTGAAAATTTTGTAGCGTGAACTACTAGTTGTTTCTTCTGGGTGATTGTATATTCACTAGGTGCCATTCCTATTGACATGAACTAGACTATTTTTGCAAAGTGGTCATCAATCTTTCTAATGGCTAGAAACTATGCATCTGATAGTGTATTCTCCAAACTGGTAGGCTCTTCTCCATGTTCCAACCTTGACAAGTGGTCAAGACCTCTGTTCATTCTTCCTGGCTTAACCACAATCTCAAAATCATATTCCCAAAATAGCATAATCCATTGGCATATTCTCCCCCCCAACATTGGCTTGTTGACTAGGTATTTCAATGCAGAGTGATTAGTAAAAATTTTAAAGTGTTGTCCCAACAAGTATTGGTGGAACTTCTGCAATACATACACCATGGATAACCCTTCTCTTTCAATAGTGGTGTAATTTATCTCTGTTGTTGATAGCTTCTTTCTAGAAAAGGCTAATGGGTGGTCGATGTCTCCTTTTCCCGGTTGTGCTAACACAACTCCTAATGCAATAGAAGATGCATCGACATGCACATGAAATTCCTTGCTCCAATATGGGAAATCCATAATAGGCATAGTAACCATTTTCCGTTTTAGCGTGTCAAAGCTCTGTTGACATTATTCTATCCAATGAAATTGACAGTCTTTCTTCAAAATCTTCTCCATGGGAGCTATAATCTGGGTATAAGCTTTAATGAACTTCGCTTAATATTCAGTGTGTCCCAGTACAGTCCGCAACTGCTTGATTGAAGTAGGAGGGGGTAGATCAACTATGATGGCAATTTTAGATGGATCTACCAACAATCCTTCCTTGCATATAATATGACCTGACAACACTCCAAATGGTGAAAATAAAATGCACTTCTTCAGGTTTAAGGCAATCTGACACTGCCTGCACTTGTCCAACACTAGCCTTAAACATTCGATATGATTTTTCAATAGACTAAAAATATTCCAATCATCAAAGTATGCTTCTAGAAACTTATGTAAAAACTCCTTGAATGCTTTGACCACCACCCTAGAAAATATGGCTGGGGAATTCTTCAATCCAAATGACATTATTGTATATTGGTAGGATCCCCATTCTGTGGAAAAGGTCATCTTATGGTGATCTTCCTTGGCAATTTGGATCTCATGGTATCATGAAAATCCATCTATAAAAGAATATACCTCCTGGCCTCCTACATTATCTAACACTTCATCAGTGAATGGCGTAGGGAATGCATCACACAAATAGGCATCATTCAGCTTCTTGAGATCTATGTCAATCCTTATCTCTCCTGTATTCTTGTCTTGTACCACCATATGGATAATCCATTCTGATTATTCGACAAGTTCTATAATCCTTGCTTCCAACATTCTGTTGAGCTCAATCTTCACTTTCTCTTTATATTTAGGGTTCAATCTTTAGGGTCTCTTTTTGACTGGTCTTGCATCTAGTTTCAAAGGGATCCTCATCTCTCCCATAGTCCCTTTAGTTCCCTTCATATTAGTGAACTTGATTGGAAACAAGTCCTAACACTCATGTAGCAATTCTATGATCTTGTCAATAGTGGAAGCATCCCAATAATATCCAACATTTGCAAGCTTTAGTGTTTTCTCTGTTCTAATATTTACTTTCTTGATTTTGATCGGTTGTCCAATAAATGGTATCTCAACTCCTAGTCCTTCCACATCTCCCTGGCCTTCTATTTTTATGATTTTCACCTTCCTAGGATCATCATGTTCATCAGTATTGTTGTTGTAACAGCCTTGCAGTTTCTGGAGAGGCGCAATCCATTCTTCCTCTTCTTGTTCCAAAGGGACCCTAGGTGCCTCCTTGAAAACTTTCTATCTTATGACCTGTAATGCTTGATCTATAGTAGGATATTGGCTTTCGAATAAAAGGTAGTGAAAAATTTTTGATTCATACCTTCCCAATTTGTAGTCATGAGTTGCAACTCTGCTTGAAGGTACCAGTTGATAGGGGTTGTGTCTAGCGTGTTGATGAATTTTTTCACTGACTTATCTTGAGTAATGTTGCTCCATGCTTCTTCGCAACTTTTCACATGGTCCTTAAGACAACTCTGACCTATGTATCTAACTTCACAGCCTTCTACTTGCATTGAGAACCGTGTTGTCATCAGAGTGATACATTGTACCCATTCTGTAATGTTTTTTTTGTGTGTCCCCCACCATCTTGTTGGTGTGGCTTTCAAGGCCTCATCCATTGCCAGCAATTGTTTTTGCATTGGTACACTTCTTTCAAAGGCTGACAAGAAGGTTTCTAAAGGATTCAGACCATCAAAGGTGGGTAAGTTACTTACTATTGTTCTGATCCATCTTACTTCTTTGGTTAATCTAGCACATCTCCTTGTATATACTTCATACATTTTGTTCTACCAGTGCTCCAGTGCTTCTTCTAAATCTCATGAATGTGCGTTGTCACTTTTCCAGCTCAAATTTCCATCCGCCATAGAATTAATGTAATCCTATTGTCTGGTTGTTTATTTGTATATGTTTTCCACTTCATATGCATGGTATTATTCTCTAATGGGCCCTATGTATCGTTGAGATTCATCGGGATCTAAAGGTACAATAACCCTAAGGCCATCTCCTTCAAACGTCATTTGTCTTTTCTTTAAATCGACCATAGTGGAATTATTGAAAGCCTAATCAATTCCTAACAACACAGGGTAAGGACAACTATCATCAACTATCTCAATTACCTTGAATTCTGTAAACGTCCTCACTCTGTCGATGTCCACAGGGACATGTTCCAATCTTCCAAAGGGGCTTACAACTTGTTGATTAGCCATCCTAAGTATGATAGGGGAATAGATCAACTTAGGTTTTCCCATCAGTGCCCAGGTTTTCTTCATCATGACATTGACCTCTGACCCTAAGTCGAGGACCACATATTCTATATCATACTCTCCAGTCTAAGAATTAAGGTGTAGTTCCTTATTTTTCCTTCTCTTCTTGGATATTTGATGTGCTTCTTTATTTAGTAAAGGATCTACCCTTCCTATCTCATACTTTCTGAACAAACTTTTTAGTTCTTGCATGGCTTCCTTATCTTTAATCAACTCTATAAATGTATACAAGAAACTTACAAGTTTACCTGCCTATTTTCCATCTCCAGGCCAAGTAGACTGATCAAATTCTAGAGGCATTCCACATTCTCTTAATTCTGGTCATGTCTTCGATGAAGAACCTTGATCTCCCCTGAATTCTCTTCTTTCCTCCTTGAACATTTGTTTTTCTTTCTTTGCATCAAAATTTTGTGTCTTCTTTGCAGTTTTTCTAACTCCCGATTCTTTTGTAGTATTTCCTTGGATCATTCTCTCTTCTCCTGTAACAACGCCTCCTTGAGTGATAACAATGAATCTAGGGTCTACTTCATGAGGTTCTTCTTTGATTAATTGTATTTATGGGTTCTGTTGAGGTCCTCGTCTCTCCTGAAGTTTAGCCATCAATGCTAGACATTCCTTGATAACATGCTCGAAGGAGTTGCAATAGCTGCAAGTGGTACAAGGGTTTTGATAGTCTCTTGCCAAGTGTCCTCACTGTGCATAGTTATAACAGATTATTTTTCCTTGACCTCGACCCATACCTTCCCCTCTTCCTCTTTCTCAGAATCCACCACGAGGGTTGAAGTTTCCTCTCCTAGTGGAGTTATATTGCGTAGTGTTTCCTTCTTTCTGTACTTCACCTTGAATTTTGTATATATCCCTTGCCCTTTCATGCATGAGCTTGTAAGCCCTACAATCTCTATCATCATGCCCCATGGACTTACAGAATGGGAAATACAAATTTGTGGGTTTTTAACATATTTTTTCATGTAATAGCACTCACCAGGGTGATGTCTTTTTCTACATAGCTCGCACCAGGGTAGGGTAACTTGCTTGAACGAGCTTGGGGCTCCAGAGGCCAAGTATTCATGGAATAGCGAATGGTGTTCCTTGTCATGGATTTCTTATTTTCATCTAATACACCAGATGTCTTCTCTTTTATCTTTTCCCTTGTCTTTCTTCATATCTTCGACCTACAGAGACAAACTAGTTAGCTGACTCAAGATTTGACTCATACCTGAGTTGGGTTCTCCCATAGGGGCTGATTCTAGCTTCATGGTGGTCTCCAACGCCTCAGCCTATGAAGAAATCTTATATTGCATCAGAGGAAATTTGATGTGTGGTAAGAGAGCAACAATGAACCATTCTGTATTCTTCTCATGTGGGATTCAAAAAGTCAGATGGCCTGTCAAGGTCTTAAATTTGATTGAACTCCCATACCGGTTCATCTATTCTTTGCTTGATTTATTTTAGTTTTGTAATGCATTGTGACTCTGACTTCGATTTCTTGAACTCGGTAATCAGCGCATTCTTAATCTCATTTAGCGGTTTAGGCTAGGAAATTTTGTTAACAAACTTCATGTACCAGTTTAGTGCGTGGTCTCTTAGGTTATGACTAAATTGAGCTTATTTGATAGCTTCGTTGTAATGTTCTTAATACTCCATATGAATTCGCATAAAAACCAGTGTTGATCATGATCTTCAGATCCATCGCCTCTGAAGGTGGGTAACCTCATCTCATCTTCCATAGATATTCCTAGGTTTCTTGACTAAGTATGTGTTGGGTTACTAGTGACAGTGCTCTGAACGCTCAGGTGAATCTAATTACTCTGATTTCTTAATGTTGTTGAATCAACAGGAGGAGTAATAGTACTTACTTGAACAGCCTGCGTAGTTCTTGAAGCTTCTGGCTCTTCTCGATGAGGTTCTTCAACTTCCCCTTCCTCTGGCCTAGCAGACTTTGAATGCTCTTTGTCTGTCAGATCTACCTCATGTCCACTATAGAAACCCTCATCCTCATAGTTCTCCTTAAATAGGTTCTCAAGAAGAACTTCTCTAAATACTCTCCCACTGTGCATATGTCCAGCCTCTGTGTCATTGTCGTTGTCTGATTTCTTGAACATTATCTCTTCAACCCAATAGACTAATGTATCTTCAAGATGTTCTTCTCATGCAATAACATCTTGATCTTGATATTCAGAAAATGTAAAAATTTTCCTCTATGTCCCTTAAAGAAATATCTCTTTGCTTGGCTATACGATCCTACTCTGTTAACAACAAACTCAATGATATACCCTCCAATGGTACTACCAAACCAGTGATCTACTGTTCTTGACACGGCATTATCAACTCTCTTTACCTTCTTGATCAGCACCGACGTCCAAACCACAGGTGGCCTAGATCTAATCTCAAATTGGGTATATGCTAACCTAGCTAGCCACTCATATAACTCTCTATGGATTCCTCCAAAAAAAAACTCATGTATATCAGTAAAGATATATCTTTCCAGCCAATCCTCCGTACTAAGATTAGCGTTCTTTTTCTAGGCTTTAGTTAAGTCCTTTTCTTGATATTCTATCCACTTCTAAATCATTGTATTTGATGGAAACCACCTTGAAATTCCCTCAAGAAGATTCTGGTCCTGGAAACGGAACCATTTGTTGGCATAGGGGCAGAACCAGAGTTCAACTCCAAGAGTGCACCAACAAGCCCTAAATACTAGCCCTTTTGGCAACACCTGTGAGGCAGATGTAGTCTCACCCACAATAGTTATGGGGGGGTTGTAGGAAAAAAATGTCTACAACCAAGGGAATACCAAGTGGATCTAATACAAGAGAAATACAACTTTTATATGTCACTTACCAGTTCAGATCTACTATGCACAACTATCTATCATATCTAACACAATAATGAAAATAGTAGTATATCAAATGACAAAGAACAGAGCATCAATGACACACACAACACAAGATATACGTGGTTCACCCTCTCTCTAGGGATACATCAACAGAACTATGATTTATAATATATTAAGATGAAGCATACAATTCTTATCTACGCTCTCAACTAGCAGATCTTCTTTCTTCTCCTCTCTATCTCTCTCCTTCCTATGCACCCAGTGGTAGGATTGATCTCTGCACCCAGCTGAATATATTACAATACCAGAAGCCTCTTACTCTTAGCACTTCTCTCTCACATAATAATAATCAATAACACCAATAACAAAACTAGAATGACAATACCAACAACCCATCCCTGGTCCTTTAGACCTCTATTTATACATTACAATAGCTCATCAACAGCCTTAGGTCGAGACCTAAGTGTCAAAACCCTAGATACCAAATCCCTAGGTGTCTAAAACCCTAGGTCAACTTGATCCACATTTTTAGGGCTTCATCGACCTATCTTTCCTTCCTTCTCCTGCGATGCTCCAAAGCATCCAATGGTAACTTTTTCTACTTGCTGAGTTGTCCAAAATCTGTCTTCCTTGCTGATCTGTGATCCTCGATCTCCTTTTCTCATTCCTTGCTTTCTCTTACTTCACTCCATGTTTTCTTCTCTTTTGCTTACTTCGACCCAGTAAAAGTCACTATGGCTTCCACACAGTTCGCATTTTTCCTTTTCTTCCTTGATCTTCGCTTGCTTCCATAACCAAGGGCCAATAAGTACATATCATCCAAGGTGTTTCATGTTGATTTATTTGATCAAAATGGAGAAATGAGAACTACATTAAACATACCAAACAACTTGATTGCAGACCAAGAAAACAAATTTGTTGAAGGTCAAGCCCTCATGGATATTGTAACTAAATACTAACCCTCAATGAACCAAGTAAAATGGAGACAATAACATCCATTTGAAAAGAGTACATACTTTTACAAACTACAACAATAAAGGAACTTATAGCAAGCAAAAATGCATTTGTAATTGAAACAATTGGTGCACTTGTCACAATTGATGCACTTGTCACATATGCATAGAATGTAGGGTCAAAATATGCAATGGAAATCAAAGATGTGAATTTGGAACTCAATAAGGCTATAGTAATCACAAAGTTATATACTATTTTTAGATAATTAAAAAATATAAATTGTTACACTTGTCTATACTAATATGCTATTGAATTGTAGCTCTATCTATTCTCAACATATGTCTCCTAGTTCACTACAATCAACTAGAAATTGTCGAAGAATGGTACTCGAATGATTCTATTTATAAATCTTTATAAAGTAAAGAGAAGAATAAAGAATAACACTACATACTTGTAAGTTAATATTTATAACAATCTTGAATATGAAATGAGTAGTAGACAACTTCAAACAATTTATCACTTTAACGACAAAGTTAAAGTATGAAAATATACACTTGTATAACATTATTAAATTTTAAAATAACACTCTATCTGACAACATTGTATCATGACTTGATGAAGGTTGAAGGCACGTTGACAACAACAAATGTCCATGTGAACCCATTTTCACCAATTTTTAATGTTTGCAATTTTCCTACAAAAACATTTGGAAAAACAAATTGTCACAAGCTTCAGTGCTCCAACAACTAATTCCAGAAAAATTATTACCTAGTCTACATTGCATGATTCAAATAACAACTAATATATATAAAAAAAAATAATACATTCTCAAGGATTATTTAGTAATGACACTCTGTGAAGCAATGGACATTACATATTAGAAATATTTGAAAAACAATTATGATGTCATCTATAGCTTATGATACTTCCACACACAAACCACCTTCATGTTTGACTATACCAATGTTTTTTTTCACAAAGAATGATCATCTACCCTCAAGTATCTCATAAGCCATCTCGTCTAAAATTTGTTCATTATTCAGATATAAAAAAATATTTGTGTGATGGTTCTGTGATGCCACCTAGTTCATTGTTCATATATAAGAAAATAGTTTTGTGATGATGTGTATCTATAACACACGTTGTCTATGCATCCTATTTGTGATCCAAGTACCCCAATATGCAATTAATAATAGTAGGATAATCAATAATGCACTCATGTTTGAATTAATCTATCCATGAATTTCAAAGTCTTGGATATGAAACAAGTTTTGAACAGGTTCTCTTGAGTGAGCCGTTGAATCTCGATATCACCCTTAATTTGTGTCTTTTCTAGATCAGGGAAAATATAAGAAATTATTGAAAATTCTTAGGAAACTTAAAAAGAAAAAAAACATTTTTTTAATCTTTTAAAGATCTAAGGAAACAATAATATCGAACAAACATATTTCTACATAAATATGAAAATAAATATTATATATAAGATGTATAAGATGTCAAGTGATATATCACACATCAATTTCAAAGTATGATATTGGTCATGATTCCGAAGCCATAAGTCTTGACAGGATGATACAGAATGACATCAAAACAAAAAGAAACATATCCCATGAGATGATCGTCATGAGAAATATATATACTAAAATGATAATAATAATTTACTAAGGCATTAATGATTCCTTCTACCCCTTATACAGGAAAATTTCATGGCTCTACCTATAGAAGAAGTAGGTGAACATATTGAGGTTGATCCTGAGGTGGAAGGTGCAACTCCCAAGGCTAAGGTGGGCACTGAAGTGGTTTCTCTCTCAACTCTTCCCCTAGATTCATGTATCTATGGAGGTGGTGGTTGCAAGACACTCGCAATGTCCTCCTCCAAATATATCTCTCTTGGAAGTGGAACATCATTTGAATCCTCCTCCTCCTCCAACACATCAACATCATGCTCCAACCGCTCAAGTATCTCCTCCATGATAGGCCTCTCCATATCCACCCTCCAAACACTTGTATCAATCACATCCAATGAAATGGCATCTATGACAGGTTCTTTGGCAATCTACTTCACCCACGTCCTAAGATTGTAGTAAACATAGAACATGGCATTAAGGTGGTGGACATCTATCATGTATGAGGGCCATTTTGTAATTAAAGGATGATGGTCCATGGGAATAAATTAATATTAATGAAATTATAAAAAATAAATTTTAATTTGAACATTTCTAACCTATTTCACTTCTTGGATTGTATTTTTTCAAATACTCTATAGTTGCTCTCACACCCTGAAGAGCTACAAGTTTGACTAAGAACCAAAATGGCAAGTTTATGTAACTCTAAGACTCTTCTTCCATAGTTTCCCACCAAACATATACAAAAAATAAACTGAAAGGAAAGACAAGAAATTGTATTTACATCAAGTAACAAATAGATAGAAAGGAAATAGATTGAAATTTCAAAGTTAGAAACAAATTTTACTTGCAAATTACCTATCATCCTAGTTGTCATGTATTGAACCATATCATAACCAAATGTCCCAAAAACCATGTTATATATCTCCATTTGTTTGGAAATATCTAAGTGCTCAATGAGACTCAACACCACACTATGAACACATTTGAAAATTCCATCCATAACCTCATCATCAAATTTGAAACCTGATCAGGGGATCAAATTTTGCTCAATTTTCAAAGTGCTCGAAATGCGACGAAAATAGTGCCATTGCGACCGTCTCATCTTCCTGATTCCGGAGGTATATTTACTTTCACAAACGGAGTCCGTATGGAGGAGATATCGCGATCTATCCACCAAGCCAAACAGGAAAAAAAATGGGGTGCTGACTGTACCTGTCCGTACAGTCTGTACGGCCACGTGGAGGGCCGTACCATCATGATGATGTGGCAGTTTGATGACGTGGTGTATTTTTATTGGATGGTTGTCGGCGAATTCTGTGTTGACACGTGTCACTATATGGTTGGTTCATATGTTTATGTTTATGTAAAATGATATGGAGGCCGCGGGGTTCGACCCCCGGACCTCCCCAACACCAAAGTTTTCATAACACTCCGATAACCAAAAGTCCCACCTTTGATCCTTGTTAACTATGCCTTCAATTTTTTATTTAACATTGATGTTATGTTATATGGAAAAGGGGGGCGGGCTGGGGCTTAAGCCCCGACCCATGGTTCCGTTGCAATGTAATATGACCATATATATATTGTGGCGCGCGCGCATTGCAATACATTGCAATGTTATATTACATATATGTATATTCAATAGTTGCAAACTATATTAAAAATGCGCGCGGGGTTTTGAAAAATTTAACCTTTGGTTAATACATGTGTGTAACCCATGGTTTGGTCGGTGTAATAACCGCGCGGGAGTTTTAAAACGGATTAACCACTTTTGCGCCCAACCTTTGGTCTTATGGCCATATGCCCGAGTGCTGAGGTGGTTAGGGGCTGGAGGCACCTTAACCGTCCTACGGTTTGTACCAGTGCACAGTTATGCACGAGACTGGGTTCTTTACGCTTAAATGAGCGTGTGTGCAAGGTTTGGAGAACAAGGGTGCGAATTGTAGAACCAGAGACAACAAAGTTGGAGAAGGAGGCTTCAAGGAAGCATATCTTTCTCATTTTTCAACTGATTGAGGTGCCGAAAGAGCCTAGACAGGGGTTTTGGGACGCTGCAGAGCCATTGGAGTAGTCGGTTTGTCAATTTGAGCATTGTAAGGCATGTTTTTTAGCACTTTGAGCAATTTAATATTAAAGATCCATTGGAAGCTAGACCAGGAGATGTAGCCCGGAGTGGGGTGAACTCCTTTATCAAGTTGTTGTGTTTATGTGCTGATGTTCAATGTTTTATGCTGTTGTCTATGAGTATTTTGCATAAGTAATCCTTAATTTATGTGTTGCAAATTGATCCTTTTGCTTTAAACACATAACATTTCACTTGCAATACTTATTCAAGTTTTTCAAGTCTTCTTCATTTTTTAGATCAAGTTGAGTATGTTGTCAGAGCTCACACTAAGAAAATGAACTTATCAGTCATTAATGCAGGGCAAATGAAGAGATTAGTTAATGCAAGTAAAAACTTTGTTCTCTTAATGATCAAACCTAAAAATGATGTTGAGAATGAAGCTTTTCAAGGTTGTGATTCTAAGTTAAAATCAAATTTGTTTAAAGTTGTTAACCAATATGACGACATGTTTAAAGAACCTAATGGATTGCCTCCGAAAAGAGGAATCCAACATGAAATTCAGTTACAACAAGATTGTCCACTTCCTAATATTGGTATGTATAGAATGTTAGTTATGGAAAATGCTGAGATTAGAAAACAAATTCAGGAGTTGTTAGACAAAGGGGTAATTGTGCCAAGTTCTTCGCCATGTGGATCTCCAATTGTTTTAGTTCCAAAGAAGGATGGAGCGTGGCGAATGTGTGTTGATTTCAGGGCTTTGAACAAGATAACAATTAAAAATCGTTATCCTCTGCCACGAATTGATGATTTACTAGATCAATTAAAAGATGCAAAATATTTCACTAAGTTAGATTTAAGGAGTGGTTATCATCAGATTAGAATTGCTGAAGGCGATACATGGAAGATAGCTTTTAAGACTAAGCAAGGTTTGTTTGAATGGATGGTGATGCCTTTCGGACTTTGCAATG
>JASDQU010100334.1:1168850-1178924 GCA_032191745.1 Picea mariana
TGCTTTTGGCCCTCTCAGGTAATCCAGACAAACTATCATGGTGACCCAAACTTTGGTGGAGTCATATTTTCCAACTTTCACAACCTAGCTTGCTACTTCGTCAATTGGTAACTAGGGCACAAATTCTTTTTCTCGCTTTGAGCTCCAAATTTTGCTAAGTGTTGAATACTATGTGCTTTCCTCCTTTTATAGACCAAGTCATGTTCACTTTCAACTTTTTGTGTGCATTTGTGTTGACTTCACTTTTTACTACATGTTGTCGTATGATATTTGTCGCGGTAACTACCATGTGCAAATCTTTCTAGCGTTTTTGTATTTTTTTTCTTTTGTATTTTTGTATTTCTTTTTCCTTCTTTTTCTCCTTTTTATTTCTTTTTTTCATTTTTATATCCTTGATTCTACTATATTATACTATGTACATATATGTCCCACTGTGTTGGTACTTTCAAACTTTAGGAGGTCGATAGTTCCTGTACAGTTTCAATCGACTACCATTGATCATTCCCTTGAGTTTTGTTCCTTCCAGATCCTTTAGTTGTACAGATCCCCCATCTATGACAGACTTTACTTCATAGGGCCCTAGCCAATGCATTCTAAACTTACTAGGATGTTGAAAACATTTACTGTCATAGAGAAATACTAGGTCTCCTTCCTTGAAACTCTTCCTCTTGATATGTCTTTCATGCTAATATTTGACTCTTGTTTTTTTTACTTCCTCATGAAATATTGCAAGAATTCTATCCTCTTCCATATCTATTAGTTGTTTTAACCTCTCCTTTATTGTTCCTCTTTCTGTCATGTTGGTGATTGCTACTACGCGCAGATTGGGTACCAGAAATTCTAATGGTACTATTGGTTCCTGCGCATACACCAATCTCAATGGTGTATGTCCTATCAACTTCTTACATGTAGTCATGTATGCCCATATCACAGTTGGTATTTTCAATTCCCAATCATCCCTATTGACATTGTATATCTTTGTCAAAGCATTCTCCAAGATTTTATTGAAGGATTCTACTGTTTCGTTTTCTTAAGGATGGCATGGTGTACTCTTTTGGTGATAGAATTTAAACTCCTCATTCATGGACTTCATAGTGTTGTTTATGAAGTGAGTACCTTTGTCACTTATAAAATATCTTGTACATCCAAGTATAGTGATCACTTTCTCAAAAAAGAAGTGTGTTGTTGTCTACGTGCTACAGTCTTTGATTGGTGCTGCTTCTGCCCATCTTGTTAAGTATTTTTTCACACAGATGATATATCTATCACTTGACCTACTTGCTAGAGGATTGATTGGTCCAACTAATTCTATTTCCCATTTTTCAAATACTTTCAAAGCCACTTGTGGTCATAGAGGCATCTCATACCTTATGTTAGGTTTAACAACCCTCTGACAGACATCACATTTATGGAAATACTCCTTAGCATCTATGTGAATTGTTGTCCGCCATAGTCCTATGCACAATACCTTTTGCACGGTAGTTGTTCCTGCATCATGTCCTCCAACTACTCCCTCATGATATTTTGCTAAAATTCTAGGCCTTTCATGTTCTATTACACACCTTGTCAAGATGTTGTCTGTGCCCATTTTATATAAGTGTCCTGCAATCAGTTGATAGTATGCAGCTATGAATACCATATTTTTCTTCTACACAGTGTTAAAATCTTGTGGTGAAATCCTTGTACTCAAGTATTCAATAATATGAAAAAACTATTCATCAACTATTTGTACTGAGAACAATTGTGCATTAGGGAAGTTGTCTGCCAAATTGGTAGGTTCTTTTCCATTAGTTACCCTGGACAGGTGATCCAATCCTACATTTATCTTCCTTGGTTTGACTATTACTTCAAAATTATATTCCTGAAATAAAAATAGCCATCTATAGATATTCCCCCCCCAACACTAGCTTTTTGACTAAATATTTTAGGGCAGACTGATATGTGAACATCTTAAAATGTTTTCCCAATAAATAGTTCTTGATCTTTTGAAGTTCATATACCATGGCTAAGCCTTTTATTTCTATGTTGTTGTAATTCTTCTCTAATTCTAACAATTTCCTACTGGAAAATGCTATAGGATGGTCTAAATCCCCTACTCCTGGTTGCACCAGAATTACTCCAAGTGTTATGGATGATGCATCTACATGCACTTGATATGTCTTTTCCTAGTCTTGGAATAATAGAATAGGTGTTGTGACCATTTTTTATTTTAAGGTATCCAACCATTCTTTACAATCTTCATTCCATTGAAATCGGATATCCTTCTTGAGCAGTTTTTCCATTGGTGCAGTAATCTATGCATACCCCTTTATGAATTTTATGCAATAGCTTGTATGTCCCAATGTTTCTCTCAATTGATGCACTGATTTTGGTGGTGGTAAATTGACAATGACTACAATCTTAGAAGGGTCTACTAGTAAGCCTTGTTTACAAACTATATGTCGGAACAATATTCCATTAGGTGTTCACAAAAATGCATTTCTTTATATTCAATGATATATGAAACTGCCTACATCTTTCCAACATTATCCTTAACACTTCTACATGATATTTTAATGGACTATATATAGTCCATTCATGTAGATATACTTTTAAAAATTGATGTATGAATTCTTTAAAGGAAGCTATGAATACTCTTGAAAATATGGTTGGTGCATTCTTCAACCCAAAAGACATTATTGTGTACTGGTAGGATCCCCATTCCATGGAAACATTTGTCTTATACCTGTCTATTGGAGCTATCTTGATCTGATAGTAACCTAAGAATCCATCTGTAAATGAATATGCTTCTTGTCCTCCCACATTTTCTAATACTTCATCTATGAAAGGAGTAGGAAAAGGGTCATGTAGGAAAGCATAATTCATTTTCCTCAGATATACACAAATCCTTATTCCCCCCTTTTTTCTTCTCTTGGACTACCATGGGGCTTATCCATTCAAATTCCTCTACTAGTTCTATCATAACAACTTCCAACATTATGTCAATTTTTTCCTTCACTTTTTGTTGATATACTGGATTCGATCTGTAAGATCTCTTCCTGACAGGTCTTGCCTCAGGCTTGAGAGGTATCTTCATTTCTCCTAACTCTCCTGCTATGATGGAATATCTAACAATACTAAGAGGGGTGGGGGTGAATCAATATTGCCTACTTTTTCTTCTTAATTCCAACAATATTAAGCACACACATTAATTATTCAATTAAGAAATATACGATGAACAAAAATTCTTTATGAACAGAGGATTTTATCATGGAACCCAACAAGGAAAATCACCAACTCTTTTCTCATTAATAAATTGTTCTTTTACAAAAAAAAATCAAGCTACAACTTGATGGAGAGACTATCCCCAAGTTTCTTTAGCTATGACTGAAGGGATGCTTCCACACCCCATTTACCAACTACAACTAGAAGGAGGCTACAAACCCCTAGTTTATCATCTACCACTGAAAGGATGCTTCGAAACCCTATTTACCAACCAAAACTAGAAGGAGGCTACGACCCCCTAGTTTATCAACTACCATTGAAAGGATGCTTCGACACCCTATTTACCAGGTACAACTGGAAGGAGGCTACGACCCCCTATTTAGTCAGCTACAACTAGCAAGGAAGCACCTACTCCCCTTTTTCACCAGCACCAACTGATAGGAAGTTACAACCCCCTATTTAGTTATCTATAACTGAAAAGGAATCACCTACTCCCCTACAGGATCCAGCCTTCCCTTGAACCACCCAACCACCCTTAATTTCAAAATGCAATCCAATCTTTGTTGCTCTTCAATAAATTTGATTCATGCAGCCATTAACATATGTCCTATAAGATTTGACTTTTTTTTTAATTCAACTTGTTTTCCCATGATCCACCCTTCCTCTCTTTATGCAGGTTATAACACTTATGAATCTTTTACTGTACTTTGTTCAAGGTGTTTATAAACAAACAAGGATACTATCAATTCTTCAAGTCTTCCTAGAATCATTAATTGTTGTACTTTCTACTTGTCTGTTGCAACCTCTGAATATATGGTATTTTGGTTATCTATAGTAAAACTTCATCTCTTTCTCTCTGGCTTCTATCATTTAATATTCAGTGAATATGCTGCAGTCCAATAAAGGTCTTCTATATCAAATACTGGATTGCAAAATTGTTTCTCTATCTTCTTTTGTTCTTGATGTTCTATAAGACATTGACAGACCCATTAGAACCAACAATTCTTCTTCTTGAACTATGCTTCTATTTTGATCTTCTTATCTGAACTGCAAAGACACGTTCTTCTCACCACTCTTTCTTGTTTATATATTCTTCCAACTGGTGTGAGCTATGAAACATTGTGTCCCTTTGTTTGGACCATTGCACCTCTTCATTTAAATTAACCATAATCTCTGCAAATACTGCAGAAATAGAGTTCTCCTAAGGCTCTTACTTCAAACCATTTTCATATGACCGACAACGCAAAACCAAGGACTTATCAACTTAAGAGATGTATTATATTTTACCTTTATTTCTCTTATTCCATATGACCACAGGCGATGATGAGGCGCTAGGCCAAGCGAGTGCTTGATCGCTTATTGAAATAAATGGTCACGTTTTAATCTCCTGATGAGATGGATGATTCTTTTTTACTTTCATAATTTGGGACTTCATCCTTCGCGACTTCCAACCTCTTTAAACATATCCTGAATAACAAACACGTGTCTATAATCTTCAATGATTGAGATTTCTCACGAAGCGTTCTTCATATCAGACGACTCATGTCCATTGTGGGACTTTGGCCTTCAGGAATTCAAGACTTAGGTCATTTGCTGGTGGTAAAATGCCCAAAGTAAAAACTCCCAGAGTGACGTATATTGCTGAAGTCATTGTTGACATGGCACGGGCTGATTGGCTTCCACATGTCACTCAGATTCATGATTTACATGTACTTTAAATGTCGATTTCATCTTGACTCTTGTCATTATCTGATTGTGCCATGTGTCCTTTCTAACGTGGTCTCTTGATGTAGATCTCTCAATGTGGAAGATATTCTTCTCCTGGATATAATGGTTGTCCTAACTCCCAGAATGTATCTCAGATTGATGGTTGAGAGTGAATTCGAAACTTGAGCCTTCGGGACTTCAGGTAATTTAATTTCTCCACTTCCTAGTTCTCCCGAAGTGAGATTCCCAGAAGTGTAAACCTCAAGTAACTTGACTTCATCTAATGGTCATTATTTAACTAGAAAAGTGTTAACACGATTCAACGGATGTTGGTAATTTGAATATTCAGGATTTTGAGCCTTTTTCCTTGCTTATCCTATCCTTCTAATTTCCTCGATCTGATGGTCCTGATATCTTCCTAAGTGTTTCCTCATATCAAAAGGCTTATGTCTGTTTAGGGACATTTGTGGCATACTCTCTTCTTCCACTAAAAATGATATGACGGTCCTGATATATTTCGAAGTGTTATTCATATCGGACAGTTCACATTTTCTTCGGTACTTTGGCCTTTAGGTGATCTTACCTATTCTCAACCCTTTTCTCCCGAAGTGGTCAGCACCGAAGTTGACCACTGCTATCTTGGTACGCTTTGAATAGATTAGACGGTCCTCATTTACTTTGGGACTTTGTATCGGGCGTTATCCATATTTACTTAACCTATCCTTCCACTTAACTTAATCCAATGGTCGATGTGGTTTGCAGAGCCATAACTTGTAAGTGGCTTAACTCATTTCCCAAACTCCGCAATTGAAGTTGTGCAATTATTGGTGAGTTAACCATAGTTGTCAATATTTGAATCTATAAGATCTGACGCTATAGACTAATTACGGGATTGGAAATAACATGTTGTTTAATTCTCCCTTCTCTCTCCACAATCTACCTTTGTATTTTATCTGGTGCTTGTGTATCTAACGGTCCTAATTCGATCTGATCATTAACTAGTCCTCCAATGATCCTTAAGCCCATGTTCACCAATATGACTGATGTGCAATGTGTGTATATATATATATAATGTATTTCCAATGAATGGTCAAGATCCTTCGTCATCAGATCAACGATTATTATCGCTTTGACGAAAAGGTAGGGGGCTTGAGAGGTCGTCTCGATCTCCTGACTGGTGACCTTCTCAAGGAGTCCAAACACCTAGAGCCCCCACCATACCCTTGCACTATGCATCGATAAGCTATGGAGAGTGTTGTGTATATAAACCTACATACCCTTTTTCTCACTTCCAATGTGGGATAAATCTTGTTACATGAAACTATCAACGTTATCAATTTGTTGATCGGATGGCTATTGATTCTTCTTAGTATTTCCATTGATCCCGAAAAAATTTCTACAATGCGCTCTTCCTTCTGAGCTTTGATTAATGTCCTTGCTTGTGAGCTTGAATTTTTGGATACTTTCAATGTGATTTTCCTTCTGAGCTTTGATCTCTACATATTGATATATTGTTTGACATCAATGACAACACATTAATGACACTATGTCCAACAATATCCCCCTTTGTCATTGATGGCAACACACAAACTTCATATACAATCTCCCCATGTGATGATGCTTGTCTCCTCTGAAGTTACTCTCCCCTTTGACATCAATGGCAAAGGATTTATCCTCCTATGATATGTCTATCTATATGTTTCTGATCAATATCTAAACTCTAGTAACTAGCCCTACAATCATGCTCTGGGTGCCATAACTGAATAAATCCCCCTATCAGTCAGCTCTCTCTACCTCTGACTGTTCTCCTCCTTTGTTTCTAAAAAGGGTAGATCTTCCTGACAATGTTTCTCCTCTTGTTATCTCTATAGGATGTCATGTATATCACAATGTTGTTGTTGTGGATACTATTGTCCTACCAGAACACTGCACATTGTAGCTCATATTTTTCAAACGACCCTTGGATTTGTCCATTGATTCTCTTCGATATCTAGCCATATGTATCCATATCTATCCATGATATTTTTATACTATGTATTTCTCTAAAGTTGTCTGAGAAAGTTTATACTATGCTTGTCACATGACTGGAATTATTTTTGCAACAATTGAATTCACTCATGTTCACTTGTTCGGTCTTTACTATCCACATCTGTGAATGTCCTAGTTTGTTGCACTTTGTTCTCTGATCTTCTATTACTGCAACTTCATTTTTCTTCCATGTTTCCTTTACTCTTCTTTTCATTTTGTATGAAGCATTTCTCATTGATTGTCTTCTTGAGTTCCAACATCTTATAATGTTGTTGACCTTACCAACTTTTTTTCTCTCATGATTCCTACAATCCAAGGTTTGAGGTGTATGAGTATCTTCCTTGATCTAATATTCTATACATTGTAGTGTTGCTTTCATTCTTTGAACATAAAGAACCTGATTCAGACCTCCCTTCACTTTATAAATGAGAGACTTGCATCAGATTTCTTAGGAGTAATATTTTCTTCCTTGTTATAGAAAAAATTGGATTTGTCATTTGGTGATCTCTAATTTTCAAGATCTCATTCAAGGTCATGGAGCTATTTAAGAACTTGATCTGGGTGTTTGACTTCTCAACCTTCCTTCGAAGATTCACAAATTATGCATGTGTACCAACTGACTCATCATCAAATTCATCTTCCTATTCATTGTCAAGTATAGTCTCTTGATGTTTGACCCTTATTGTTTTTAAATCATCCACCTTGACATCTGCACTCTCAACAATCTTATGTAACTTAATATTGTAGCATTTGTATTATTTCATGGTAGAAGCATATCCAAGAAAGATACCTTCATCATATCTAGCCTCGAATTTTCCGAGATTCTCATCAAGCCTATTGATGTAACACTTACTTCCAAATACCTTGAAGTATTTTACAGAAGGATCTCCTCCAAACCAGAGTTCATAAGGAGTCTTATTACTATTAATCTTGAGCTGACCTTTGTTCAATATGTATACTGATTTGCTTACAACTTCCATCCAATATCCATAAAATAATTTTTTTTCAATGAGAATCATACTTGCATCTTCATGGACTGTTCTATTCCTTCTCTCAACAATCCCATTTTGTTGAGGTGTTCTGGCAGCAGAGAATTTTTATTTTTATTTGTTTCCATGAGTTTCAGAGAAGAGGTTGAGTATTCTATTGTTTATTTAAATTCAAAAACTTTTCCTTGTTTCATGTCATATGTTGACTACTCCTATTTACTTGGGCTCTATGGAAGATAAAGAAATAGTTGATTGCTTCTTACATGACCAACAAATTGGGCCTGATCCCAAACTAAGAGTTTACCCGGACGTGGACTTGCAATCTGTCTATCACCAGCCCAATCTGAAACTGTGAAGCCTATGTGATATAATGCACAACCAATTGCATAGTGGATCCCATAAATCATGGTGCCATGAACATATCTAAGGATGGACTTGGAAGCCTTCTAGTGAATATCATAGGGTTTCTATATGTATCTAGAAACTGCTCCTACCACATATGATATATCTGGACGTGTGTGTGTGAGATACAAAAGACTCCCCACCAACTGTCAATAAAGGGTGTTGTCCATTAATGGTGTATCCTTGCCATCTTCAATTCTGATCCTAGATAACAAGGGTGTAGGTGAAGACTTACAATTTGTCATGTGGAATCTATCCAGAATATCCCTGACATACTTGTCCTGAGAAAGTTTGATGTCGGAAGCATCCTGACTAATCTCAAGGCCAAGAAGCAAGTGTAGTGGACCCATGTCCTTCATAGAGAGCATGTCATGCAAAATATCTTTGACCAAAGCAATGGTTGAAGTAGAGCTACTAGTGATCAAAATATCATCAACATAGAGTACTAAAATCATCACAGACTTAGTATTTCTTATCATGTAAGCATTGGAACCATATTTACAACTAAAAATATCATGTGAAAGAAAGTAAGAATCCATATTTTCATACCATGCTCTAGGTGCCTACTTGAGGCCATAGAGAGAATTCTTTAGTCTACATACTAAAGATGAGTTCTAAATGAACCCCTGCAACTACTCCATGTAGATATTCTTTGAAAGGTCACCATGAAGAAAAGCATTATTCACATCCCTTTGGTTAACTTCCCATCATTTGGTTGCTGCAATGGATAGAGCCAAGTGAATGGATTCAATATTTTCTATAGGAGCTAAGGTCTCGTCATAATCTATCCCATGAATCTATTGAAATCCTTTTGCAACTAATCTAGCCTTGTACCTACTCACCTGACCATTTGTTGCTCTCTTGATCCTATATACCCATTTGCATCATACAATTTTCCTCTCTAGTGGAAGTGGAACCAGATCCCAAGTTTGATTCTCTAGGTGAGAGTTATGATTCTTCTACATGGCTACTTCCCATAATGGATTTCCAATAGCCTCACTATAGGTTTGTGGATCAAAATATTGAACCATATAGCAATGCATGGGCATCCCTGGATCAGAAGATGAAAGTACATTAGAAGGATGCACATGTTGAGATCGATTCCTCCTCGAATCCAATGGATCCCTTGCAAGGTTTCCTGCTTCCTGAAGTGTGGATTGTGCCCACTTGGGAATTTTTTAAAGCTCAGACACTGGATCCTCATTTGGTTATACTACCTGATCATCTCCATGTACAAAATCCTCTAAATATGTGTCTGAATATGTATCATCTGAGTGTGTGGAATCATTATCTCTGATGTCTGGAACTGATGGAAGCACAAGAGTCTATGCATGTTTCACTGGAGGTGCATGCAAAGGACTCTCCTCAAACTGAACACTACGCTTAATGTTGAGTTGGTCTGTAGAGAGATGAATCAATCTATACCTATTCACATCATTTGGATATCCCACAAATATGCAAGGTGTGATATGTGGATCTAAGGCTTTCCTCTTTTGAGAAGGAATGTGGGCCCATTCTCTAGATCCAAAGATGCGAAAGTGTGTGACATCTAGTTTGTCACCTGTCCAAGCCTCAAAAGGTGTCATATCCTCAACAGATCTATGATTTGCATTGTTCTGTATGTAAGAAGAATAGTTAAGTGCCTCAACCCAAATCTTGGATTGAAGTGATCTTGCATGCAACATGCAACTGGTCATCTCCTTGAGAGACCTGTTCTTCCTTTCAACAACTCCATTCTGCTATG
>JASDQU010100334.1:1216314-1230296 GCA_032191745.1 Picea mariana
ATTTGTCGCGGTAACTACCATGTGCAAATCTTTCTAGCGTTTTTGTATTTTTTTTCTTTTGTATTTTTGTATTTCTTTTTCCTTCTTTTTCTCCTTTTTATTTCTTTTTTTCATTTTTATATCCTTGATTCTATTATATTAGACTATGTACATATATGTCCCACTATGTTGGTACTTTCAAACTTTAGGAGGTCGATAGTTCCTGTACAGTTTCAATCGACTACCATTGATCATTCCCTTGAGCTTTGTTCCTTCCAGATCCTTTAGTTGTACAGATTCCCCATCTATGACAGACTTTACTTCATAGGGCCCTAGCCAATTCATTCTAAACTTACTAGGATGTTGAAAACATTTACTGTCATAGAGAAATACTAGGTCTCCTTCCTTGAAACTCTTCCTCTTGATATGTCTTTCATGCTAAGATTTGACTCTTGTTTTTTTTTACTTCCTCATGAAATATTGCAAGAATTCTATCCTCTTCCATATCTATTAGTTGTTTTAACCTCTCCTTTATTGTTCCTCTTTCTGTCATGTTGGTGATTTCTACTACGTGAAGATTGGGTACCAGAAATTCTAATGGTACTATTGCTTCCTGCCCATACACCAATCTCAATGGTGTATGTCATATCAACTTCTTACATGTAGTCATGTATGCCCATATCACAGTTGGTATTTTCAATTCCCAATCATCCCTGTTGACATTGTATAACTTTGTCAAAGCATTCTCCAAGATTTTATTGAAGGATTCTACTGTTTTGTTTTCTTAAGGATGGCATGGTGTACTCTTTTGGTGATAGAATTTAAACTCCTCATTCATGGCCTTCATAGTGTTGTTTATGAAGTGAGTACCTTGGTCACTCATAAAATATCTTGGACATCCAAATATAGTGATCACTTTCTCAAACAAGAAGTGTGTTGTTGTCTATGTGCTACAGTCTTTGACTGGTGCTGCTTCTGCCCATCTTGTTAAGTATTTTTTCACACTGATGATATATCTATCGCTTGACCTTCTCGCTAGAGGATTGATTGGTCCAACTAATTCTATTTCCCATTTTTCAAATACTTTCAAAGCCACTTGTGGTCTTAGAGGCATCTCATACCTTATGTTAGGTTTAACAACCCTCTGACAGACATCACATTTATGGAAATACTCCTTAGCATCTCTGTGAATTGTTGGCCACCATAGTCCTATGCACATTACCTTCTGCACGGTAGTTGTTCCTGCATGATGTCCTCCAACTACTCCCTCATGATATTTTTCTAAAATTCTAGGCCTTTCATGTTCTAGTACACACCTTGTCAAGATGTTGTCTGTGCCCATTTTATATAAGTGTCCTGGAATCGGTTGATAGTATGCAGCTATGAATACCATATTTTTCTTCTACACAGTGTTAAAATCTTGTGGTGCAATCCTTGTACTCAAGTGTTCAATAATATGAAAAAACTATTCATCAACTATTTGTACTGAGAACAATTGTGCATTAGGGAAGTTGTTTGGCAAATTGGTAGGTTCTTTTCCATTAGTTACCCTGGACAGGTGATCCAATCCTACATTTATCTTCCCTGGTTTGACTATTACTTCAAAATTATATTTCTGAAATAAAAATAGCCATCTATAGATCTTCCCCCCCAACACTGGCTTTTTGACTAAATATTTTAGGGCAGAATGATATGTGAACATCTTAAAATGTTTTCCCAATAAATAGTTCTTGAGCTTTTGAAGTTCATATACCATGGCTAAGCCTTTTATTTCTATGGTGTTGTAATTATTTTCTAATTCTAACAATTTCCTACTGGAAAATGCTATAGGATGGTCTAAATCCCCTACTCTTGGTTGCACCAGAATTACACTAAGTGTTATGGATGATGCATCTACATGCACTTGATATGTCTTTTCCTAGTCTTGGAATAATAGAATAGGTGTTGTGACCATTTTTTATTTTAAGGTATCCAACCCTTCTTTACAGTCTTCATTCCATTGAAATTTGATATCCTTCTTGAGCAGTTTTTCCATTGGTGCAGTAATCTGTGCATACCCCTTTATGAATTTTATGCAATAGCTTGTATGTCCCAATGTTTCTCTCAATTGATGCACTGATTTTGGTGGTGGTAAATTGACAATGACTACAATCTTAGAAGGGTCTACTAGTAAGCCTTTTTTACAAACTATATGTCCGAACAATATTCCATTAGGTGTTCACAAAAATGCATTTCTTTATATTCAATGATATCTGAAACTGCCTACAACTTTCCAACATTATCCTTAACACTTCTACATTATATTTTAATGGACTATATATAGTCCATTCATGTAGATATAATTCTAAAAATTGATGTATGAATTCTTTAAAGGAAGCTATGAATACTCTTGAAAATATGGTTGGTGCATTCTTCAACCCAAAAGACATGATTGTGTACTGGTAGGATCCCCATTCTATGGAAACATTTGTCTTATACCTGTCTATTGGAGCTATCTCGATCTAATAGTAACCTGAGAATCCTTCTGTAAATGAATATGCTTCTTGTCCTCCCACATTTTCTAATACTTCATCTATGAAAGGAGTAGGAAAAGGGTCATGTAGGAAAGAATAATTCATTTTCCTCAGATATAGACAAATCCTTATCCCCCCTTTTTTCTTCTCTTGGACTACCATGGGGCTTATCCATTCAAATTCCTCTACTGGTTCTATCATAACAACTTCCAACATTTTGTCAATTTTTTTCTTCACTTTTTGTTGATATACTGGATTCGATCTGTAAGGTCTCTTCCTGACAGGTCTTGCCTCAGGTTTGAGAGGTATCTTCATTTCTCCTAGCTCTCCTGCTATGATGGAATATCTAACAATACTAAGAGGGGTGGGGGTGAATCAATATTGCCTACTTTTTCTTATTAATTCCAACAATATTAAGCACACACATTAATTATTCAATTAAGAAATATACGATGAACAAAAATCCTTTATGAACAGAGGATTTTATCATGTAACCCAACAAGGAAAACCACCAACTCTTTTCTCATTAATAAATTGTTCTTTTACAAAAAAAAAATCAAGCTACAACTTGATGGAGAGATTGTCCCCAAGTTTCTTTAGCTACGACTGAAGGGATGCTTCCACACCCCATTTACCAACTACAACTAGAAGGAGGCTATGACCCCCTAGTTTATCATCTACCACTGAAAGGATGATTTGACACCCTATTTACCAGCCAAAACTAGAAGGAGGCTACGACCCCCTAGTTTATCAACTACCATTGAAAGGATGCTTCGACACCCTATTTACCAGGTACAACTGGAAGGAGGCTACGACCCCCTATTTAGTCAACTACAACTAGCAAGGAAGCACCTACTCCACTTTTTAACCAGCACCAACTGATAGGAAGTTACAACCCCCTATTTAGTTAGCTACAACTGAAAAGGAATCACCTACTCCCCTACAGGATCCAACCTTCCCTTGAACCACCCAACCACCCTTAATTTCAAAATGCAATTCAATCTTTGCTGCTCTTCAATAAATTTGATTCATGCAGCCATTAACATATTTCCTATAAGATTTGACTTTTTTTTTAATTCAACTTGTTTTCCCATGATCCACCCTTCCTCTCTTTATGCAGGTTATAACACTTATGAATCTTTTACTGTACTTTGTTCAAGGTGTTTATAAACAAACAAGGATACTATCAATTCTTCAAGTCTTCCTAGAATCATTAATTGTTGTATTTTCTACTTGTCTGTTGCAACCTCTGATTGTATGGTCTTCTGGTTATCAATAGTCAAACGCCATCTCTTTCTCTCTGGCTTCTATCATTTAATCTTCAATGAATCTGCTGCAGTCCAATAAAGGTCTTCTATATCAAATACCGGATTTCAAAATTGTTTCTCTATCTTCTTTTGTTCTTGATGTTCTATAAGACATTAACAGACCCATTAGAACCAACAATTCTTCTTCTTGAACTATGCTTCTATTTTGATCTTCTTATCTGAACTGCAAAGACATGTTCTTCTCACCACTCTTTCTTGTTTATATATTCTTCCAACTGGTGTGAGCTATGAAACATTGTGTCCCTTTGTTTGGACCATCACACCTCTTCATTTAAATTAACCATAATCTTTGCAAATATTGCAGAAATAGAGTTCTCCTGAGGCTCTCACTTCAAACCATTTTCATATGACCGACAACGCAAAACCAATGACTTATCAACTTAAGCGATGCATTATATTTTACCTTTATTTCTCTTATTCCATATGACCACAGGCGATGATGAGGCGCTAGGCCAAGTGAGTGCTTTATTGCTTATTGAAATCAATGGTCACGTTTTAATCTCTCGATGAGATGGATGATTCTTGTTTACTTTGATAATTTGGGACTTCGTCCTTCGCGACTTCCAACCTCTTTAAAAATATCCTGAATAACAAACACGTGTCTATAATCTTCAATGATTGAGATTTCTCACGAAGCGTTCTTCATATCGGATGACTCATGTCCATTGTGGGACTTGGCCTTCAGGAATTCAGGACTTAGGTCATTTGCTGGTGGTAAAATGCCCAAAGTAAAAGCTCCCAGAGTGACGTATCTTGCTAAATTCATTGTTGACATGGCACGGGCCGATTGGCTTCCACATGTCACTCAGATTCATGATTTACACGTACTTTAAATGTCGATTTCATCTTGACTCTTGTCATTGTCTGATTGTGCCATGTGTCCTTGCTAACATGGTCTCTTGATGTAGATCTCTCAATGTGGCAGATATTCTTCTCCTGGATCTAATGGTTGTCCTAACTCCCAGAATGTATCTCAGATTGATGGTTGAGAGTGAATTCGAAACTTCAGCCTTTGGGACTTCAGGTAATTTAATTTCTCCACTTCCTAGTTCTCCCGAAGTGAGATTCCCAGAAGTGTAAACCTCAAGTAACTTGACTTCATCTAATGGTCATTATTTAACTAGAAAAGTCTTAACACGATTCAACGGATGTTGGTAATTTGAATATTCAGGATTTTGAGCCTTTGTCCTTTCTTATCCTATCCTTCTAATTTCCTCGATCTGATGGTCCTGATATCTTCCTAAGTGTTTCCTCCTATCAAAAGGCTTATGTCTGTTTAGGGACATTTGTGGCTTACTCTCTTCTTCCACTAAAAATGATCTGACGGTCCTGATATATTTCGAAGTGTTATTCATATTGGACAGTTCACATTTTCTTCGGTACTTTGGCCTTTAGGTGATCTTACCTATTCTCAACCCTTTTCTCCTGAAGTGGTCAGCACCGAAGTTGACCACTGCTATCTTGGTACGCTCTGAATAGATTAGATGGTCCTCATTTACTATGGGACTTTGTATCGGACGTTATCCATATTTACTTAACCTATCCTTCCACTTAACTTTATCCAACGGTCGATGTGGTTTGCAGAGCCATAACTTGTAAGTGGCTTAACTCATTTCCCAAACTCCGCAATTGAAGTTGTGCAATTATTGGTGAGTTAACCATAGTTGTCAATATTTGAATCTATAAGATTTGACGCTATAGACTAATTACGGGATTGGAAATAACATGTTGTTTAATTCTCCCTTCTCTCTCCACAATCTACCTCTGTCTTTTATCTGGTGCTTGTGTATCTGACAGTCCTAATTCGATATGATCATTAACTAGTCCTCCAATGATCCTTAATTTCATGTTCACCAATATGACTGATGTGCAATGTGTGTATATATATATATATATATATATATATAATGTATTTCCAATGAATGGTCAAGATCCTTCATCATCAGATCGACGATTATTATCGCTTTGACGAAAAGGTAGGGGGCCTGAGAGGTCGTCTCAAGATCCCGACTAGTGACCTTCTCAAGGAGTCCAAACACCTAGAGCCCCCACCATACCCTTGCACTATGCATCGATAAGATATGGAGAGTGTTGTGTATATAAACCTACATACCCTTTTTCTCACTTCCAATGTGGGATAAATCTTGTTACATGAAACTATCAACATTATCAATTTCTTGATCGGATGGCTATTGATTCTTCTTAGTATTTCCATCGATCCCGACAAAATTTCTACATTGCGCTCTTCCTTCTGAGCTTTGATTAATGTCCTTGCTTGTGAGCTTGAATCTTTGGATACTTTCAATGTGCTTTTCCTTCTGAGCTTTGATCTCTACATACTGATATATTGTTTAACATCAATGACAACACATTAATGACACTATGTCCAACAATATCCCCCTTTGTCATTGATGTAAACACACAAACTTCATATACAATCTCCCTATGTGATGATGCTTCTCTCCTCTGAAGTTACTCTCCCCCTTTGACATCAATGGCAAAGGATTTATCCTCCTATGATATGTCTGTCTATATGTTGCTGATCAATATCTAAACTCTAGTAACTCCTCCTACAATCATGCTCTGGGTGCCATAACTGAATAAATCCCCCTATCATTCAGCTCTCTCTACTTCTGACTGTTCTCCTCCTTTGTTTCTAAAAAGGGTAGATCTTCCTGACAAGGTTTCTCCTCTTGTTATCTCTACAGGATGTCATGTATATCACAATGTTGTTGTTGTGGATACTATTGTCCTACTAGAACACTGCACATTGTAGCTCATATTTTTCAAACGACCCTTGGATTTGTCCATTGATTCTCTTCGATATCTAGCCAAATGTATCCATATCTATCCATGATATTTTTATACTATGTATTTCTCTAAAGTCGTCTGAGAAATTTTATACTATGCTTGTCACATGACTGGAATTATTTTTGCAACAATTGAATTCACTCATGTTCACTTGTTCAGTCTTTACTATCCACATCTGTGAATGTCCTGGTTTGTTGCACTTTGTTCTATGATCTTCTATTACTGCAACTTCATTTTTCTTCCATGTTTCCTTTACTCTTCTTTTCATTTTGTATGAAGCATTTCCCATTGACTGTCTTCTTGAGTTCCAACATCTTATAATGTTGTTGACCTTACCAACTTTTTTTCTCTCGTGATTCCTACAATCCAAGGTTTGAGGTGTATGAGTATCTTCCTTGATCTAATATTCTATACATTGTAGTGTTTCTTTCATTCTTTGAACATGAAGGACCTGATTCACACCTCCCTTCACTTTATAAATGAGAGACTTGCATCAGATTTCTTAGGAGTAATATTTTCTTCCTTGTTATAGAAAAAATTGGATTTGTCATTTGGTGATCTCTAATTTTCAAGATCTCATTCAAGGTCATGGAGCTATTTAAGAACTTGATTTGGGTGTTTGACTTCTCAACCTTCCTTCTAAGATTCACAACTTATGCATGTGTACCAACTGACTCATCATCAAATTCATCTTCCTATTCATTGTCAAGTATAGTCTCTTGATGTTTGACCCTTATTGTTTTTAAATCATCCACTTTGACATCTGCACTCTCAACAATCTTATGTAACTTAATATTGTAGCATTTGTATGATTTCATGGTAGAAGCATATCCAAGAAAGATACCTTCATCATATCTAGCCTCAAATTTTCCAAGATTCTCATCAAGCCTATTGATGTAACACTTACTTCCAAATACCTTGAAGTATTTTACAGAAGGATCTCCTCCAAACCAGGGTTCATAAGGAGTCTTATTACTATTAATCCTGAGCTGACCTTTGTTCAATATGTATACTGATTTGATTACAGCTTCCATCCAATATCCATCAGATAATTTTTTTTCAATGAGAATCATCCTTGCATCTTCATGGATTGTTCTATTCCTTCTCTCAACAATCCCATTTTGTTGAGGTGTTCTGGCAGCAGAGAATTTTTATTTTTATTTGTTTGCATGAGTTTCAGAGAAGAGGTTGAGTATTCTCTTGTTTATTTAAGTTCAAAAACTTTTCCTTGTTTCATGTCATATGTTGACTACTCCTATGTACTTGGGCTATATGGAAGATAAAGAAATAGTTGATTTCTTCTTACATGACCAACAAATTGAGCTTGATCCTAAACTAAGAGTTTACCCGGATGTGGACTTGCAATCTGTCTATCATCAGCCCAATCTGAAACTGTGAAGCCTATGTGATCTAATGCACAACCAACTGCATAGTGGATCCCATAAATCATGGTGCCATGAACATATCTAAGGATGGACTTGGAAGCCTTCTAGTGAAGATCATAGTGTTCCTATATGTATCTAGAAACTGCTCCTACCGCATATGATATATCTGGATGGGTCTGGGTGAGATACAAAAGACTCCCCACCAACTGTCAATAAAAGGTGTTGTCCATTAATGGTGTATCCCCGCCATCTTCAATTCTGATCCCAGATAACAAGGGTGTAGGTGAAGACTTACAGTTTGTCATGTGGAATCTATCCAGAAGATCCCTGACATACTTATCCTAAGAAAGTTTGATGTCAGAAGCATCCTGACTAATCTCAAGGCCAAGAAACAAGTGTAGTGGACCCATGTCCGTCATAGAGAGCATGTCATGCAAAATATCTTTGACCAAAGCAATGGTTGAAGTAGAGCTACTAGTGATCAAAATATCATCAACATAGAGTACTAAAATCATCACAGACTTAGTATTTCTTATCATGTAAACATTGGAATCATATTTACAACTAAAAATATCATGTGAAAGCAAGTAAGAATCCATATTTTCATACCATGCTCTAGGTGCCTACTTGAGGCCATAGAGAGACTTCTTTAGTCTACATACTAAATATGAGTTCTGAATGAACCCCTGCAACTACGCCATGTAGATCTTATTTGAAAGGTCACCATAAAGAAAAACATTATTCACATCCCTCTGGTTAGCTTCCCATCATTTGGTTGTTGCAATGGATAGAGCCAAGTGAATGGATTCAATATTTTTTATAGGATCAAAGGTCTCGTCATAATCTATCCCATGAATCTATTGAAATCCTTTTGAAACTAATCTAGCCTTGTAGCTACTCACCTGACCATTTGTTTCTCTCTTGATCCTATATACCCATTTGCATCATACAATTTTCCTCCCTGGTGGAAGTGGAACCAGATCCCAAGTTTGATTCTCTAGGTGAGAGTTATGATTCTTCTACATGGCTACTTCCCATAATGGATTTCCAATAGCCTCACTATAGGTTTGTGGATCAAAAGATTGAACCATATAGCAATGCATGGGCATCCCTAGTTCAGAAGATGAAAGTACATGAGAAGGATGCACATGTTGAGATCAAGTCCTCCTAGAATCCAATGGATCCCTTGCAAGGTTTCCTGCTTCCTGAAGTGTGGATTGTGCCCACTTGGGAATTTTTTAAATCTCTGACACTGGCTCCTCATTTGGTTATACTACCTGATCATATGCATGTACAAAATCCTCTAAATATGTGTCTGAATATGTATCATTTGAGTGTGTGGAATCATTATCTCTGATGTCTGGAACTAATGGAAGCACAAGAGTCTATGCATGTTTCACTGGAGGTGCATGAAAAGGAATCTCCTCAAACTGAACACTACGCTTAATGATGAGTTGGTTTGTAGAGGGATGAATCAATCTATACCCCTTCACATCATTTGGATATCCCACAAATATGCAAGGTGTGATATGTGGATCTAAGGCTTTCCTCTTTTGAGAAGGAATGTGGGCCCATTCTCTAGATCCAAAGATGAGGAAGTGTGTGACATCTAGTTTGTCACCTACCCAAGCCTCAAAAGGTGTCATATCCTCAACAGATCTGTGATGTGCATTGTTCTGTATGTAAGAAGAATAGTTAAGTGCCTCAACCCAAATCTTGGACGGAAGTGATCTTGCATGCAACATGCAACTGGTCATCTCCTTGAGAGACCTATTCTTCCTTTCAACAACTCCATTCTGATATGGAGTGTATGGAACTGTGTGCTGCAACTAGATACCAGCTTCACGACAAATATTATGAACATATTTTTTGATATAATCCCACCCATTGTATGTACAAAGGATCTTGATTTTATTCCCATTTTGTGTCTCTACTAGAGCTTTAAAGTCTTTAAGGTGCTCAAAAACTTCAAACTTTTTCCTAAGAAAGTAAACCCAAGTATAGCATAAGTAATCATCAATAAATGTAAGAGAATACCTTCCTTTGCTGATGGAAGGATGTGTAAATGGACCCATGAGATCACTATGAACAAGCTCCAAGGAAGAGGAGGCTCTCCTTTCCTTTCCCTTTTCAAACTTCTCTTCAGGATGCTTGCCAAGAATGCATCCTTCATGAATCCCTTCAGAAAAGTGAATTTTTGGCAAGCCTTTGACATTCCTTGCTTGGAAAGTCATTGCATGTACCTAAAGTTTAAATGACCAAATATCGCATGCCATACTGTACTACTATCATTAGCATGTGTAAGTAGCAAAGAGGAGTCATATTTAGTAAACTTAGTGAAGTTATACAATCGTGATTTGTGATCTACCTCACCAACTGCAATAATGGAACTGTCATGCATGTCAAGTACAATAACTAAATAAGATGTAAATTCAATCCTTTTACTTAATTGTGTGATCTGATAAACTGAGAGAATATTTATAGAAAGATTTGGAACATGTAAAAAATTCTTAAAACTTCCATTAGGGAGTTCCACTCTTCCCTCTCCTGCAAATTCTATTGAAGTATCATCCCCCATGAGAATAGGAGGTCTAGAGAATGAACTCAAAGAAGTAAAAACTTCCTCTTTGGCTGCCATATGATGTGATGCACTAGAATCTATAATCCATGATTCAGATGAAGAATTAATTGCAACCATATACTGGTGATTACATTTCTTAGGAGCATGGTACTCTTCCTTCTTTTTCTTGGCTCCTTCGGGAATGAAGTCTCCAAGGTTATTCTGCTAAAGTACCTGTGTCATTAGATCGATTTGATTATTCATGCATGTGGATTCTTCATGATTCGGTTTATTTCAATATGTGAATTTCTTTCTCTTATTCTTATTCCCTTTGGAATTTGAATAATCTTTGGAACCTGAAGAATCCTTGAAGGGTTTGGAATATCCCTCCTTCTTTTACTCTAGATGTAATAGATCCTTTTGTTTCTTCTTCGATTTTTTATTGGATGACCCTTTTCCATCATGCATGGTAAGTGCATGTTCTTTGGGATTTTTCATGAGGCCCATATGTATGATTTTTTTCTGCTCTTGTGTGAGATATGCAATGAGATGAGCATCATATACATTTTTCAATTTGCTCCCAAAAAGACATCTTCTAGAATGGAAATTGGAGACATATACAACATATTCTGGTCCTAGCTTGGCCAAGATTGTTAGAATAAGTTTTTTCTCTTATGTAGACTTGTCAATACCACATTCACCCAAGATCAATATAAAATATTTAAATTTAGTAAAGAAATGTTGTATATTATCAAAAAATTTAGGGTCTAAGGTATTCAACTCTACCTCAAGCATATGACCTCACATATCATCTTGCTTTCCAAAGAGTCCTTCCAAGGTGGTTCAGATCTTGTTTGAAGTCTTTCATGCAGCAACATGAAACCACAAATCAATGGATATTAACTCAAGAAGTAGTCATATGGCCTCATCCTTACAGTTTTCCCATCTGGTCTTATCTAGCGTTGATGTAGGTTATGTTTATGTGGTCATCGTCAAATTGTACAATCATTTTATTTTAAGTTGGAATGAAGAATTCAAATTCAATTCAAAATAGTCTTATGGTGTGAGTATTATGACAAGACTTGATTAAATAATTTGCATCGTCTCTATTCCTACTATTGATTCAAAAAAGATCCTGAAAACTTAGATCGTGGATTCTGAGATATGACTAAAGGTTCTATGGAAACTATAGAAATGATAAAATGACTATATCTCCTAAAATATGATGTGGGTCCTCGAGATTTTTGGTGTGCATGAGTATCCCTATGTCGTACGTCTATGGTGAACATTCTAGCTCAACCCAGATCATGGATTTCGAGATATGGCTATTTTACTGCAGCAATACCAATTTTCTAGAGTGTCTCACACTGGAAATGGGCAGACTGAGTGAACGTCGCACCCTAGTGAAGGATACAGTGCAAAAAATTCACACCTTCACTATGGATAGGCTACGTATATTTTAGAAAACTAAATTTCACGCCCTGGTGAAGAATGCAATGTGACTATGTTGCACCTTGGTTGTGGATAGGCTGCGTTGATTTCTGAAAAATATTTTTTCTTAAGTTTGAGTGTGACTTTTGCACCCTAGCAATGGATAGACTGTGTCAATTCCAATTTTCTCACCTTTTGACAGGGATAGGTTATGACTCTAGTGGAAACTAGGTTTCCTCAATAATTAAATCCTCTTTCTCTCTTCTCTATCTTGTCTGGGTTTCTCCAAGCAGCTCGACTCTGATACCATGTCAGTGTTTCATGGAAACCTTCGCAGGAGACCTAGCTAAAGCATACAAAAACAAATATTATCAATAAAATGAAGAGATATACAATATGAAGAATGAGAATCAATGTATATTATGATCTATTCAATGAGTGAGTGATATTCACTGATATAGGCAATGACATCCTATAATTAATAAAAGTGAAGAAGCAATGAGTTGCAGTGATGTTTTCTTAGGAATGTATGCATAATAGTTATGGTATAAAGATAGAAAGTGTAAAATATAACCAACTCTAGTGAGCTTCAGTAGGAAATAGTAAAGTACGGAAAATCTCCAGTACACTCCCACTGAACTAGTGAGTCAAAAATATAAATATCTAACATGAGGAACGTCCCTACCAAAATCATGAACAATGATTTGGAAAGGTATATAGGAAGGAAGACGATGTTCCAGCAGTGCACCCCAATCAAAAAGAATGGCCTCACTACTTTGAGGGGGTTTTGTTGGAATGGGTGTAGTGACCCCTTGTCCAGAAGAATCTGTAGAAACAAGAAATACCTAAGTGGCATCCTCACTCTTCCTAGGAGGAGTGGGCTCTACCAAGGGTTGTATTGGATTGACCACTTTAGCTTCACTTTCCAAGGGGAGAGTGGGATCAATCGAATATGAAATCAAATCGATCATTTGATCAAGCGACTCAACTAATTATGGAACCAGATGGATCAATTCATCAACCAATGGTAGGTTGGGAGATGTAATTTATTGTTGGACATCAACAATATTTTCCAACAGATATGAATCCTCATACATACAAGGGGAGAGGAAACTGTGATGCATCTCCTTACATAACAAGCAAGGAAATTTGACTTTACCCTTCTTACTTCCAATCTGATTATCACTAGTTGATGGTTTTTCACTAACATGACCTACAGAAGCTGATGACGTGGATTGAGAACCCTCAAACCACACTTGTACAACCTTCGGAATACCATAGAAATCCTTAAGAAGGTGGTCACCCTTACAAAGCATGAAAGGGAATTTAGGGTTTTGATGTGTCTTAGTTGACTTGTCGACATTGTCAACACTCCCAACATGATGAATAGTAGTCGGTTGATCGCTTCAAACATGTCCTGTAGTGGTTGGAACTTTTCCCCCTAATTTTTATTCTTCTTAATATTCCTTTTCTTCATCTTCTTATCCACTTGGTTACTAGCTACAGATATTTCAAAAGGTGAAGAGGAAGAATAGAAAGAAGACTCTATGGGTGGAGAAGGTAGTGTATCAACATTAGGTTGATGGTCTTGGCTTGGAGTACTTACAGATGAAGCACTAGGAGCATTTACATTCACCAGAGTGGAAAAAAACCAGACTGGTAACCCAATAGTGAGTCCAGGTAGAGTCAAAGTAGTGATATAAGGAGGACCAACGTGTCCCACAAAAGGAGAAACAAATGGTATCCTAGGAAAATGGGTTCCTTCGTTGGCATTTCCAGAAACGGACACCATAGACACAAACTCAACCCTAAGGGATATTTAGTGAAAACAAAGAGCACACACTAAAAATATATAGGAGGAAAACCAAACAAACAAACCTTTTCATAGTGAATGCACTAGTTGGTGATGAAATCCAACATTGTAGGATCAATATGAAAAATGGGTTGATGTATAACTGGTGGATCAATTATGTCG
>JASDQU010100335.1:4809-28488 GCA_032191745.1 Picea mariana
ATTGGATGTGATACGAAGACTTCCATATTTTTCCAAAAAAATCTAATGGAATGTTCAAAGGAATATATACATTGTAATTTTTTGTATATTGAATAAAATGACATTTTTTTCTCGAGAAAAAAAAGGTGATTGTGGCATAGATGACAGGAATGAAGGTGTCTCATCTACTGCTAAGACAGTGTAGGTAGGAAAATAACCCACCTATGTTGGTTTGGTTTGGTCACAAGGGAATTCCCCAGCAATGAGGAATCTGTATAGATTCTATGAACTATCTTGGTGTAAGATTTTGTTGGTTAAATAACATCAAGGGTGGACAAGATGGTGTTTGAGTTCGTCGTTGAATGAGGATCATACTTTTTAAATTGATCAATCTTCCTACGAATTTAAAAATATTACTATAAAAATGTAACTAGACCTTCCAAAGGTCCCAATGGTAGTAGATGAAGTCCCCCAATGTCGACCAGTGAAGCTATGATATATTTAGTTATATTGAAGGGAACTAGGGACATATCCCATCTACCAACAATTATTTTCCTCAATTACAATCACAACTCATGTAAGTCACCTTGGTGATAATACTAGGATTTGGCCACTTAGATACCTTCCTAAAGTGTGGATAAGAGATTCAGCCTCAAATAGTCACAAGTCATAGGTAAACAAGAAACAAGTGGCTCAAGAAACGTTATAGAAACATTGGACCTCAACTTTAGCATCTTGGGGAACCACATGATTTTTATCTTCACTTTTTCACATTTGGTATAGAAGGATTTCAAGCTCCCTAGGAAGAATACTATGTTTCAAATGAGAAATGATTAAGGGGCATTATTTGGATGACTAGCCCAAAAATATTAAATTCACTATAATTTTTTTTGACACCTCAACAAAGAGGAATTAACTTCTTTAGTTATGTTACTTGAATTAAGGTTTGACTTTGATTTATTGGATTACTCGATGGTTTTATCAACCAATATGATGGATTTGATAGTGTGTTTGGTGATGTCTTCTCGCTTAATAGCCTTAATTTGCTCATAATTAAATTAGAAATCAGTTCTCACACACACACACATAGTATGAGAGGGATTATACAAATGTATTTCTTTTATGCAATCAAATAGATATCATTGTCATTCTTCAAACAACAAATAAAAGTGGACATAATTAAGAAATTTACATGCATCAATACTTTTTAGTTACCCGTGATTTACAAATCAATAGAATATACTTGTAACTCTTTATGAATGTTATGTGCATGTTCCTAAAAAACAGTGATGTTCATTGTTCCATCATTAGTAACAACATAATTAGAAATGCCAATTATAAATCTATGAAATGTGGTAGAGAGAAGTCTGAATAATTCAAAATATCCTAAAAAATTTCACCTCAAGAATTATAAAAATAGAGTTTGAGGAATCCACTTGATTTTATGTTAGGATTTTAGGTAAGGGTTTCAAGTAAATATTTAAAGGAATTCACCTAAATAATTATAAAACATATGTACATTAAGGATTAAATGGATGCATTAATGAGTAGTATTATTTATATTTCCTCAACTTAAACCTAAAGAAAATATTAAAAATTGATAATAGTTTCAAAATTGAATACAATAAATGCACAAAATAGTTGATATCTATCTTGGGAATGAAGTCAATAATTATCGGTATTTCTTTCAGTTAGATTCCCTGAACATTCTCTAGTTATATGCATTAAAGGTTGAGCATAAAGTTAATCTACCTTTTCCTCTTGTTGTTCTCTCAATTCTACTTGTATTTATTCCATCCTCTTTCTAGCATTATATCATACTTTAGCACCATCAATCCCTTAGCTATCACATTTCCTATTGAAATTTTTTATATTCCCCATCTTGATGATTGATTAATGTGTTGTTTTCCTAATGAAAAACTAACCACGGTGACAAAACAACCATGTCTAAGTAGGTTCACATGCACATATTTTTATATTTTGTTTCCATTGTACATGAGTGAATTTACTCTTAGTATGTACAACTATATTGTCAGTTTCTTTTGTACAAGTGTGGTTTTTGCAATATCTCGATTAAGATAGCATCTTGAACAAGCTATTGTTTTAAACCACTAACACCTCAATCGATGTATTTGAAAATACTTATTAATTTATCAATTGAGATTTATAATAACCCTAGATGAAGCTAAATTTCTATATCGAGGATTTAAAATACCAAGATCCAACCCCATTGCTGCAAGTTTTTTTACAAATACAACTTCGAGGGGGAGAAACCATTTCACCTCTTTCATATTAGGTGGAAGATTTTATGTGAGTGGATTTGTCAATGAATCCTATATCCAATGGCATATCATTTTCACACATTCGATTTCATATTATATTTTTAATTTATATTCTTTCAAAACTTATACATAAAAAAATTCCACAGTTTATGGGGTGGAAAGAGCAGGAGGAGTTTGTTTCAACCCTAGAGGAATAGTGGAATCCAATTTATCTTAGATCTTACAACAAGCCTCCCACAATCACGCGAAGGCTATGCCTTGTGTTGGATGCAGACCCAGTCAGGGGAAAAGTCTATTTTTGGGGAGAGAAGCATGAAAGGAAAAAGGACAGCTGAATGGAAAAACAACATGTGTGGGGGAAGCATGCAAGGTGCACATGAAAGAAATACCTAATGACGCTAGGGTTATGGTTTTTGCAATGTATTGTAATGGATGATGAGCCAAGAATATAAATAGGTAGTACTTAGGAGACAGAAAGGAGAGAAGAGAGGACAAATGGCAAAGAGTTGTAAGAACTATACTATTCAGTAAGTCGGTGAGCTAGAGAAGTAGTAAGAAAATCAATCTCAAGGGTTAGATCACAAGTCAAGGATCCTAGTATGATCTTGATCCAAAAATGAGATATTTTACTGACAAAACTACAAGTTAAGTTTATGTACTTTATGCATCGGATCAAAAAGAGTGCGAAATACATAAATTCTATGAATTGTTGTGGAATAACAATTATGACATTTACTTGATGCTCAGAAATGATTAAAGACTTCATCCATTAATAACCATGCTTCAAATAAGAGAAGTAGACAGAAACAAGAATGAGACAAAGACAAAAAGAACTTGATAACGAAGTTCACCAATATGTGGCTATGTCTTTGGGCCCACTTCCAAGTGGAGGACCTCTTTATTGATCTTCAAGTCCTCAAGTTCTCTTGACAATGGCTCTTTGATGTTACAAAAGAATTCTGATCTACTATACAAGACCTCATTTTTCAGATACATACATGCCTCAACAAAACTCTTCTCAAAACATGACAAAATGCCCCTCAAAACATGAGAAATGGGCTCAAAACTACAACTCTTCTTCACATTCCTTGCATACAAAAAATGTACCCTCAAGATCAATAAGCCTGGTTTATATAGTTGTTTAGCCCCAACCCCTTTCCACCCTCCTTACATAACACATACACTTTAAATAATTACAATTGGGCTTGTAATTACAAGCACTACATTGGCACATTGGTCAAAGGTCATTTATCAAGGCATTTTATTTGCCAATAGGTCATGGGATTGAACCCCATGAGTTCCAAAATAATTTTTCCATTCAACTAGTGATGGGGTGCCATGTGGCACCCTTTCATTGGTTGTCAATGATGCCACTTGTCAACGTTTGATTGGTCCACCATGTGCCACTTGGTGAAGTGGGATTGGTCCCTGTCACTGCCTAGTCACCCTATTGTTTTTCTGCCACATGTCACTTTATTGATGTCAGCAGGACGTCATGCTGACATCATCATTGACTTTTTCCAATTGACCTGTTGACTTTTTAGCTATTTGGGAAAACAGTCAGAGTGTGATAACTCTTGCATACAATGTCAGTTTGAGAAAGTAAATATATGGTCGGAATCAGCACAACGATCTAGTCACAATGGAATTGGTTTCATTCAATTCTGTTAACTTTGATTTTTTAGCATTTTCTAGACCCGGGAAGCCTCTTGGATCATTCCTCCCCACTTGGAAGCTTTTGGACCACCAAAAGTCTAGTTTTACTTAGGTACGAAGTGAGGGTATTGCCTCCTCACTTGTCTTGTATCATCCCTCATTTCTATTGGGACAATGATCACCTGACTAATCACAACAAACATAAAAATTGCCATACCATTGTTTATCAAAGTAATCATCCCATTTATTGCACAATCATGCACATTCTTTGTCACATTTAGCATCCATACACCAATGAATAGAAAAAAACTAAATAGCAATAATGAATATGTGAATGAGAATGAAAAAACATGCCTCCCCTTCTGAACATGAACAATAATCAAAGTATGCAGTTGAACCTCATGCTATGCTTTTGGTGACACTTCATGATTGTTAGAAACATACTGAATCATCTCATGTTTAGCATCACTAACTTCCTGATTTGTTTCAGACATAAGTGTTAAAATTTTGCTTACATTTACCATTCTTTTTAACTACCCTATAGTTGCAAAAGATCTGTTAGTTTTTATGCGATGAGCATGAACAATGTAATCTTTCCCATCTTTCTTGAAGCAATATTTATTTTCCTCCCTGTAGAATATGGTTTTTCTATCATAAATGTATGGGCTTCCTAGGAAAGTTCCACATATGTACAGTGGCACTATATCAATCTCTACTTCATCAACATAATTAGAATTGATTGCAAACTTAATTTTACATTGGTTGGTTACTTGCAAATTATTATCATCACATATCCATCCCAATGGATATTGTCTAGGATTTGGCTTAGTTTCAAGTCCCAAATTATTTACAACCTCCTCACTGATTAAATTGGCTTGTGTTCCACTGTCTACAAGAGTATCAATCTTAGAATTATTTGTTATGACCTTTATGTGGAAAATTTCACCCCTTTTACAATCATCATTTACTACATCTGAATTAGAAGAGCTAGTACTTACAACATAATTTATACCTCGTATTCCCATAGCTACAATTTTTGTCTCATCACCAGATTCTGATCCTAGATCCACTTGAAATGTTGCAACTATGGTATTATTTCTCCCTTGATTAGCATACTTCTTTGGCTTCAACTCAGGATGTAAGATCCAAGAATGATCTTCATCATGGCCTACCTTCTTGCAATGCTTGCAAGTAGGCTTCTCATTTTTTTTCATGGTCATCTTCTTCTCTTTCTCTTTTCTTTTCCCTGAATCCTTTCCTTGCCAAGTATATGTAGAAACACTATCACCAACATTCCCTTTACTTAATTCAATGTGAGTGGCTTGTACACATACTTCATCAAAGTTAGAAGGATTTAACATAAGAATAGTGTGCTTGAGATAATAATGTAAACCACCAATATATTTTAGGAGTGTCTCTTGTGTATATAAAGGAATACCTAAATTTAATGCTTTCTTACGAAATGTTTGAGTATAATATTGTACACTTTGATTCTTAGATTGCCTTAAACTTTGCCATATCATCATTTCCTGTTGCATGTATGCTAATGGATAAAGTTGTTTCTTCAAAGCAGTGATACAATCATCCCACGAAGAGATTGTTTTACCATTTTTCTTGAGATCTTAGTTTTTCTTTCCCACCATATGAGATTTGTGCCTCCCAATTTGAGACTTGCAAGTTGGATCTTCGTTTCATCATCAATAATCCTTTGTATCCTGCAATAGACTTCAAGCTATCTAACCCAATAATCTAGCTTTTCTATGTATAATTCACCATCATAAGTGGGTAAATTAAACTTTACATCAAGATTAATAAAGGCATATCAGAAGAATGATGAGTTTTTTTAGGTTTCTTATCCTTGGAGGAATGTACACTTGCTTCACTTGTATATGACGAGGATGAAGGGAAAGAAGGTTCTGAAGGTCCACCTCCTCCAACTCCTCCTTATGCTCTTACAAAAGATTCACCTTCTTCAACCTTTGAAATTCTTCGTTGTCCTATTTCATGGTAAAGTTCCTCTACCATGGCTTTCATCAATTGAAAATCCTCAAAGAAATCATCCTCAAATGCATAAGGACCTAGCTTCCTCGGTGAAGACATATCTTGTTTATGAGGTCTCCTTTGAATCTCTGGATTAAAAGCCTCAAGTTGGCCTTCTCCTCACTTGAGTTTGGCTCTGGTGAGCATCCAATACTTGCAAATCCTTTCAAACCTTCAAAACCAAATTCTATGATACCATAAAATTGATCCAAAAATGAGAGGTTTTACAAGAAAAACTGCAAGTTAAGTTTATTTACTTTATGCATTGGATTGATAAGAATGCGAAATACATAAATTCTATGAATTGTTATAGAATAAAAATTATGACATCTAATTGATGCTCATAATGATTAAAGAGTTCAACCATTAATAACCATGCTTCAAATAAGAGAAGTAGACAACAAGAATAATGAGACAAAGACAACAAGAACTTGATAACAGAGTTCACCAATATGTGGCTACCTCTTCGGGCCCGCTTCCAAGTGGAGGACCTCTTTATTGATCTTCAAATGCTCAAGTTCTCTTTACAATGGATCTTTGCTATCACAAAAGTCTTATGATTTGCTATAAAAGACCTCCTTGTTTAGATACATACATGCCTCAACAAAATTACTCTCAAAACATGACAAAATGCCCCTCAAAACATGAGAAATGGGCTCAAAACTCCAACTCTTCTTCACATTACTTGATACAAAAAATGTACCCTCAAGCTCAATAAGCCTAGTTTATATATATATTTAGGCTCATATGGGGAATCCCAACTTCCCACAAGAATCTCGCCTCAAAAAGGGCCCAATATCCCCCAATAATGGGCAAAATCCTCTATTAACGGGACAAAAATCAATTAAAACTCCAAAACCATAGCATAAACACCCACTTTGCAATATATTTGGGGATAAGCCCACCTATACTGGTGCGTGCCCCCTAATAATCGGTTATATGGTTATGATGTGGCCAAGAGCCAACCCAAAGGGCTATGTGCTAGCCCCTTAGCATGAATCATAGGTCACATGGCATCTATGTATAGGACCGCACCCTTAAGGTGTGCACCTAACCCATGGTTCTAGCTCCCGAAGCATATGGAGATGAGTGCTACAATTGTTCTCTTGGGTGGTTAAAGGAATGGCACCCACGCCCTACAGAGTATGGTTATATGCTGCACACAAAAAGTCGTGGGTTGGGGCTTAGCCCCAGCCCCTTTCCACCCTTCTTACATAACACATACACTTTAAATAATTACAAATGGGCTTGTAATTACAATCACTACATTGGCACATTGGTCAAAGGTCATTTATCAAGGTCTTTCTCTACCATTAGGTCATGGAATCGAACCCCATGAGCTCCAAAATAATTTTTCCATTCAACTAGTGATGGGGTTCCACGTGGCAGCCCATGTCTGTGTCACATGGCACCCTTTCATTGCTCCTCAATGATGCCACTTGTCAACACTGTATTGGTCCAGTATGTGCCACTTGGTGAAGTGGGATTGGTCCTTATTATTTCCCAGTCACCCTACTATTGTGCTCCCACATGTCACTTTGCTGATTTTAGCATGATGACATCAACAGGACGTCACACTGACATAATCATTGACTTTTTCTAGTTGACCTATTGACTTTTTATATGTTTGGGAAAAAAGTTAGAGTGTGATAACTCTCACATACAACATCTATTTGATAAAGTAAATATATGGTCGTAATTAGCGCGGCAAGCCAGACGCAATGGAATTGGTTTCATTCAATTCCAAGAACTTTCATTTTTGAGCATTTTCTAGACCTAGGGAGCCTCCTAGATCATTCCTCCCCACTTGGAAGATTTTGGACCACCAAAATTCTGGTTTTACTTAGGTAATAAGTGAGGGTACTGCCTCCCCACTTGTACTTTATCATCCATCCTTTTTTTGGGGACAATGATCACCTAACTAATCACAACAAACATAAAAACTGAGATAGGATTTTTTATCAAAGTAATCATCCCATTTATTGCACAATCATCCACATTCTTTGTCGCATTTAGCATCGATACACCACTGAATAGTAGAAAACTAAACAACAATACTGAATATGCGAATGAGAATGAAAAAACATGCTTCCCCTTCTGAACGAGAACAGTAATCAAAGTATGCAACTGAACCTCATGTTGTACTTCTGGTGACACTTCATGATTGTTAGAAACATACTGAATCATCTCATGTTTAGCATCATGAAGGAAGAGATAGAGAGCTGGTTGAAACAAAGGAGTTGGAGTTTGCACAAAAAGATAACAGAAACCTGAAGTTGACACTGCGCAAATATCTGGACAGGTACGTATTCAATGACTTGCATGAAGTATTTTTCTGGGATTTCTTGTATGTATTGTAGGAGTGGATATTAAGGTTGAAACACAACCATCCTGTAAATCAGATCAGACACCTAGAGTGGAATCCTGTAGAGATCGCATAGTTACAGCAAGTTGATAATAAATTTACATGTGCAGTATATTTCTGGTTAGACAATATTGTTGCAGGATTTATCATATAATTTGCAATCGATGCAGTGAAGTCTTACAATGAAGTAGAGCATGAGTTCTTGAAGGTAACTCGAGGTACATATATCAGATCATTATATACTTCTATTAATATGTTATTATATAGCAAAGGTGTAATGATAATGGCCTCAGACAACTAAACTTCTCTATGTGCATGGGGGAAGGGGGGAAGCACTGGCAGAAGAAGGAGAAATGGAGGGAGAAATGGATAAAGGTAAGAAGGATGAGGCCTTGGACCCAATTATGATGGATGAAGACTAGATCAAGAAGATCATGGCAATAACTGGAAGGACACGTAGTGGATTACCCTACCAATATAATATGAAAACCAAGAAGAGAGTCGTAGTCGTGAGGGAAGGCTTGACAAGTGATGAAGAAGAGGTAGATGATGTCCTGGATATGGATCATATTGAGGAAATCATCTGCATGACATATGAGAGGAATATGAAAGGTACATGAGAAGGAATAGAAGGAAACACTCCTATCCATATCAGTGTCAGTGTGGAACCCATAAACCCATGTGCGACTAATACACCAAGAAGAACACCACCATTTAGACAATCGAATTTTAGGAGGAGGAAGATAGCAGGAAGTACATCTATACAAAGAAAAACAACTGGGGGAACCAATTCAAGAAGCATTAGTCAAGTATATACGTTGTTCAAAGGTAGTATGTCAACATTCATGATGGAAGGACATGATCCCACCATCAGGTTACCAGAATTTAAAGGAGAGGCATCAGAGGACCCTCAGAAGAACTTGTTCATTTCTAAAAAGATATGGGAAGAAAAAGAAGATCACGGATGATGACACTAAAAATGCGTAGTTAGCTATCATGCTAAGAGACCATGCACTAGATTGTTACATGAGTTTAGTTGCAAACAGTCCACTAGGGACATCCAGAACAATTGGAGATATAAAAAATCTATTGATAAATGAATTCCAGAAACCTAGTTCAAAGGATCAATATATGAATGAGATGATAGAGATTAGACAAAATCTAGGAGAATCTGTATGGGAAATTGACCGGAGATTCAAACGATTGAAGGGAAAGCTAAAGTATGTCATGAAAAATATGCAACATAGGCATCTGTTTGTCAATTCACTACTACCACACTTGAAATACCCTTTGTGACAACATAAGTTTCAAACCGAGGCATAGGATCTATAGGAATCCCTACAACTAGAAGAGAACCAATATCGAAAGACAATTCCATCCATAGAGGAGCTAAAGGAGGATCTGAAAAAATTAGCATTCCATCTAAACCATAAAAAGGTAAGGACAAAAGAGAAGTTGTTTGGTGTACCACATGTAGGACATAAGGACACCATAAGAATGAATGCCCAACATTCGCGCAGTACATGGTAGAAAGACTACCAAACCCTTTGCCAACAAGAGGAATATGGTGTGAGATCTGTAAGAAACATGGGGATGATCCATATCACTGCCTAATGATGCCGAAATACCAGATAATACCTAAGAGTTTATATTGAAACTTTTTCAAGTCAATATGCCATGTCGACAAGGATTGCAAGACGATGGACCTGATGAGGGAAAGAACATCAGATGCTTACAGGTTTTGGGAAGAAATTATGACCAGGCAAGTTTCACCATAGTTTAACCAAGTACCAACCTCGTATAACACTACGCAACAACAATATAACACTACGTAGCCATAGTACAATATTGTGCAACCACACTATAATCTCACCCAATATAACTAGGCACCCCAATACAATGCACCTCGAGGAGATCGAGATGGATATAAAGGTGGAGGAAGAGGAAGAGGATAATTTGGAAGAGGCAGAGGACCAGTGGTATGCCACAACTATCAACAACTTGGACACTATGGAAGACAATGACCACTTCCACCTGCAACATGTATGTATTGTCGTGCATCAGATCATGAAACCCAAGAATGTCCTATGCTATTGGGAAATATACAAGAAAAGATAAATGAAAACAATAAGAATCTCCAATGGATTTTGGCAGAAGAAAGGGATTTCAGAAGAAATACCAACATAGTTACACGTGGAGGAGATAATAGAGGAAACAACGCAGTAAGACAAGATCCACTACAACACCAATGGGTGAAGAAGAATGTCAAACCAAAGAAGAAATTTGATGTGCATAACAAAAAGGAGATATTCAAGCAGTCCAAACAAGAATTCTTGAAGCCAGACATTGCATCGACATCAACTATGCAACACACTAAGGAAGTACCAACATACGAGATGCCTCCATTGTTGGATCACACCAAAGAAGCACAACCCCTAGGACAAGCAAGTATGATTAAGGGTTTTTTGCAATCCTTTGTTAAACTACTAAATGATCCATCATATGCTAAAGTGTTGTAAAATATTCTAGAAAGATGTAGCACAGTGATAGAAGGAAATATAGAATACAAAACAGTTAATCATCTACAAACAAGGAGGAGAACAAGCAGAGAATTCTGACTGAATGCCAAAATTTGAGATTTCAATATGGGAGATATTATACTAGATTTAGGATCTGAATTAAATGTGTTACCCAAGAAGACATAGCAATGTATGGGAGATCCCACATTAGTATATTCACCTGTTCAGTTGAAACTAGAAAATCAACATATAGTTTTACTAATTGGAAGACTAAAGGGGGTGACAATAGATCTGGATGGAGTGACCACTAAAGCCGATTTCGAAGTGATAGAGATAGTGTATGGCACAACACCTTATCTGAAATTGATTGGCTTGGATTGGGTGTTTGAAAATCAAGACATATTCAACTTAAATATGAGGAAGATGACATTCAATTCAGGAGAATATAGAGTCATTACACCACTAGATCCATTAGAAGGGGAAAGATTTATAGAACCCAATTGTTTAGACCTGGAGAAAATTAACAAGTTGTACAGAAAAACCATGTGAGAAGAATATTATGTGAACCCAACTACAAATGGGGTACTCAGTTGGAGAAGTACCATGTCATGCATGTTAGACTTAGATACAAGCTTACATAATTGGAAGCAGATGTTACATGAAGTTTCCACAAGAAGATGCGCAAGAATAGACCGTGCAATCATATGGGTAGGTACGGAGATAATTTTACCTCCTAGCTTCCATGGGATGAATGACTTAGAAGCATTATTAACACGATATGAAGATGAAGTGTTATAAAATAAAAGGATCTTAGCCCTAGATATAACACTCAAGGAAACACCTACAAGATGGTTGGGTGCACACAAAGAGACAGCTAAGGAGTGGTACCAATGTAAGTGGTTACTGCACATTAGATTTGGCGTTCAACAAGGAACCAACCAACTGCAAAAATATGATGGACAGGGGGCACTAGCAGAAAACTTGGAGAACTACAGAATGTTATGGAGAATGACACCACCAGAGGAATGACCTCATAATTTTGTTCACACATTAGAAGGGATTCCAACAAATTGGTATACATGCCAAGAATTGCGTAGAGAAACTACATACTGGATAGTATTACAACAGAATTTTACAGTCACTTTCTCAATTGAACATGAGAACCCAAACATAGAATCAACACTTAAACGAATAAGAGGGGTGATATTCATTAAAGAACCAGAATTTGAACTCATGACATAAGAGAAACAACAGAACATATAGACAGTAAGAGAACTACTATCATGCTACCATATGCAGGAAGAATCACCTGATGAAGATGACCCGTGAAACATTTAGATAATGAAAGTTGAAGGTGAAAGAGAGGTGGAATGTCCACTTATGGAATCAGAAGTATCTGTTGTGCTGATCAAGGTGAATAAAGTCAACATTGAGATAGCTGAGAAGCCCAAAATGGCCAGCATTGGAGACTACTGGGATGAGCAAACAATAGAAAGCATAACAGAGTTACCACATGAGTACAACGACTTTTTTCACATAAATGAAAGGCATAGCAGGAGAGCTAGGTGAAATGAATATACCTCTCAGATCTAAGGTGAGACCGATCAGACGGAGACCATATAGACTAAACCCAATATATACACAAAAAATGAAAGAAGAAATTGACAAGATGTTGGGGGATGGAATCATAGAACCAATAGAGGAATTTGAATGGGCAATCCCTATGGTAGTTTAGGATAATAATCAGGGAGGGATAAGGATATGTGTTGACCTAAGGAAGTTGAATGACGCTTTCCTACATGACCCTTTCCCTACTTCTTTCATAGATGAGGTGTTGGAGAACGTAGGAGGCCAGGAAGCTTACTCATTCACCGATGGATTCTCAAGCTACCATCAGATCAAGATATCCCCATAATATAGGTACACGACCACTTTTTCCACGGAATGGGGGTCCTACGAGTACATAGTCATGCTTTTTGGACTAAAGAATTCACCAACAATATTTTCCAAAATAGTTATAGTTGCATTCAAAGAATTCATCCACCAGTTTCTAGAGTTATATCTAGATGACTGGATAGTCTACAATCCATTCAAAGACCATGTAGAGGTGTTGAGGATAATGTTATAAATATGCAGGCAGTGCAAGATATCATTAAACATCAAGAAGTGCATCTTCGAACCACCCTTTGGGATACTATTGGGCCATATAGTTCACAAACAAGGCTTGCTAGTAGATCCTGCCAATATTGTAGTAATTGTTAATCTACCACCACCAAAATCAGTATGTTAGTTAAGAGAAACATTGGGACACATTGGATACTACCAAAAATTCATAAAAGGGTATGTGCAGATCACTACACGAATGGAGAAATTGTTGAGAAAGGATATCAAGTTTCAGTGGAATGAGGATTGTCAACAAGGATTGTAATCGCACTAATACTAGTATTCTCAGATTGGGAAAAGACATTCCATGTGCATGTAGATGCATTAGCCATAGCACTTGGAGTTATTCTAGTGCAGCCATGAGAAGGGGAATTTGACCATCCTATAGCATTTTCTAGAAGAAAACTATCAGAGTTGGAGCAGAATTACAATACCATAGAGAGAGAAGGATTAGCTATGGTCTATGCGCTTCACAAGTTCATACATTACTTATTGGGAAAATATTTTAAGATGTTTACAGATCATTCAACTCTCAAATACCTAGTCAACAAGCCAGTGTTGGGGGGGAGAATTTGTAGATGGTTATTGTTGTTCTAGGAATTTGACTTCGAAGTGATCGTCAAACCAGGGAAGTTGAATGAAAGACTTGATCACCTGTCAAGGATCACTAATGGAGAGGAACCTATGAATCTAGAGGACAACTTTCCTAATGAAAATTTATTTTCAGTACAAGCAGTTGATGAACATTTTGCGGGCATCATTCAATACTTGAGTATAGGGACTCCGCCACAATAATTCAACACTGCACAGAAGAAAAATATGGTAGTCCGAGCTACAGACTGTCAATTGATTGTAGGACACTTATACAATATGGGTGTGGAAAACATCTTGATATAATGTGTAATATAACATGAAAGACCTAGGATTTTAGCAAAGGCCCGTGAGGGAATAACAGGAGGAAATTATGCAAGAAAATCTACCGCAGAAAAGGTATTGCATGCAGGACTGTGGTGAGTTGACTATTCATAGAGACTCAAAGGACTACTGCCAGAGATGTGATATGTGTCAACGGGTTGGTAAACCTAATAGACAAGATGATATGCCCCTAATGCCACAATTAACCTTGCAGGTATTCGACAAATGGGAAATAGATTTTGTGGGACCAATTAACCCACTAGAAGAAAGGTCAAGAGCAAGTTATATTATTACTATGACAGAGTACTTAAAAATATGGGAAAAAGAAGAACTAGTAAAAGATTGCAGCACAAAAACAACAACACACTTCTTGTTTGATAAAGTGATCACTAGATTCAGATGCCCAAGGATTTTGATGAGTGACCAAGGAACTCACTTCATTAACAACACTATTAAGGCTATGAATGAGGATTTTGAAGTTCATCATTGAAAGAGTACGCCATATCATCGTCAAGCAAATGGAACAGTGGAAGCCTTCAATAAGATCCATGAGAATGCACTGATAAAGATATGCAATGTCAATAGGGGGGATTGGGACTTGAAGATACCAATAGTACTATGGGATTACAGGACCACAATATGTAAAATATTGACAGGGAAGACACCATTCAGATTAGTGTATGGAAAATAAGAAGTGGTGTCATTAGAGTTTTTGGCACCTATTCTACGCATAGTATCATTTATGAACATGACAGAGTGAGGCACAATATAAGAAAGGATAAGATAGTTAATGATAATGGAAGATGATAGGATTCTAGCAGGGTTTCACCAAGAGGTACAAAAAGAAAGGGACAAATATTGGCATGATAGACATATCAATAGGAAAAATTTCAATGCGGGAGACCTAGTTTTGGTATACGACAATAAATCTCTTCAACACCCAGGAAATCTCAAAATGCAGTGGTTAGGACCATATGAAGTAAAGGTTGTCACATATGGGGGAGCTATACAGTTGAGGGATTTGAGAGGAAGATAACTTAGAAGAATGATCAATGGGACTCGAATGAAACTGTATAGGGACAGTTGACCTCCTAGCGCCTAAAGAAAAAAAAATGCACAAGACAACAAAGGACTGTGCACAACAACATAGGGGTTACCACACCAGACATCAGAAGACAACACCCAGCTAAAGGAGAGGTAGTGCACTGAAAATAAAATTTCCACGTGCACTGGAAAAACAACATAACACACACTTGAAATAGTTAGCATGCCAGAAAAATGACCAATGGTTAGAAAAAGGAGGAAAATTGGAAAAATGGTGGTTATGACAAATAGGCGCCAATTGGCAGTGTCTATCAAAATTGAAGGAAAATAATGATCGATGGGACGCCACATTAATCACAAAAAATGGTAACTTCAAGGGAATTCAATGGTAGGTATGCAGGAAGCACCAATTCATTTAAAACACAACTCGAGTAACTTCTTTGGGAAGTTTCACACAATTGCTATATAAGGAAATCACAGAGGTAATAGAAGGGTTATTGTGAAATTGAGAAAGCATAGAGCGACACAGTAGATAGAGAAGAGCGTGAGTTTCCAAGAGTCACAGAACGAACTAGCCTGGCATAAACCATCTTAACCACCATGACACCACCCAAGCTAGGTGAGTCAAGCCAGGCCTACAAATGACCTTGAAGAAACCTTAGAGCACCACAACAACCACAAGGAATGGAATAGGAACCCTCCCGAACTACCGAATTCGTTAGCTTGGACGAAATCACTTCGCCCAATATGGAACCAACGAGATGTACACCTGTGGTGGAGGAAACCCAACAAACATCAACAGTTAGCATGGACATTGATATTTTGGAAGTGGGATAGAGCTAGTAGGCCAAGGACGTAGGAAATCCTTCGCACCCTTAAAACCCTGAAGAAGTTCTGAGCGTTAAAGGGATGGTCCCAAACCAGATAGAAGAATTCGTGCCAGAAAGGTCACACACAACAACATCAAAGAAACAACAAAAGGGTATAGTAGAATATGTCACCAGCTGGCCGAGGAATATACAGAGGAAAGAACAATGGAGGATGGAAATTCAAGTCAGCCATGACAGTGGAAGGGCAAGCATCAAGTAACAAGATCACCGTGCAGGCAAGTTGCAACAACCATTGTCTTACCGAACATTCTGGAAGGGGTGTGTATGACAGCTAACCTGTTAGGATGCGTTGAAAAACTACGGTTCTCGGAACACGATGTGATCGATGTGGACACGTTTCCTAAATTTGAAAAACAAGTTTACCTAGACAATGTGGGTATAGGACCCTTTGAAGATCCAATTTTCCAACTGAAACAGTGGGAAGACAGACTGGCCAACACCAGGATTCTAAACCTGTTGGATATCCCACATTTTGGAAGTGGTTGCGACGTAAATATATGTGTCAAGCAGTTGATGGCACTTACCCATAGAGGGTACCTATGGGTGGAAGATCTTGTCTAGATAGACATAGAGATCATTTCTTTTATTACAGGGATGCCATCTTGGGGGGAGATTCTTGCACAGTTCCTTGATGAAAAGACAAAGGAGAAGGTGTTGGAGGAGGAGATGAAGAAGACATATGGCGTAGAATGAGGGTCACACAGAATCATCATCAAGCGCATTAGTGACGCAACAACAAGGATGGCCACCAAACTCATGGCATGCAAGTTTCTCAAGAAGTGTTGCAAGGAGGAATTCCCTACCGGGGTCGTCGTGGCTGTAGCATAATGCATGGAGGGAAATATGCTCAGCTAGGTCTTGTATCTATTAAACTTGATCCTTGAGGACTACAAAGAGGCAAAAGACCTAGAGACATAGTTTCACTACTCTTGGATACTCATCTTGATCACCTTGGTCGGATGGAGGGAGCCTAAGTATATATTATTTTGCAAGTGAACCACTCGTTTCCATGCAGTGCGGTACATATTGTTGGGGAACACTTAAGACTCCAAAACCAAAAGTGCAAATGCAGGCATGTTCGCGGGTATTACAGTGACCTTCAAGAGAGCATTTCGAGCACTTGGCGGATTACTCCAGAAGTGGTTGTGCAATATCGGGACTTTGAAGATGCCTAACACCAAAGGGCCTGGATTCAGGACAAGCTGGCCAACATGAGGCAACTTCTAGAGAATATCATAGAAACATAGAGGGCGAGTAGAGGAACATATTCATTCCCCACAACATCAGAAGCAGGAGCCAAGCCTGCATCGAGCAAGCAGGATATGATCCAGATGATAGCATAGACAAGCTCAACTTTTCATGTTACACCCAACATGTTTTGCATGGATGATATTGTAGGCCATACACCCCTGAAATACCTAGAACAAATACAGTTGGTAATGGGGCGGATACCAACCAAGGATCTATATAAACTTCAATTCAACGTCGCGCAGGAGGTGCAGTCGCGCGCACCCAAAAATGCAACAAAATTGCAACAGACCAAGGGAAACAAAGAGGAGTTGGAGTTGGTGCTCGAGCAACTCAAGATCGAAACCAAAGATGATAAATATTGTGTGTATAGGCTCGAGTAGGGATTGTCTATAGCCTACGACAAAATTCCAAAAAGCGGGCAAATAGAAGAGCCCATGACAATGCAGAAATTGATCAGATTGTGCAAACAATAGATCAATATAGGCACGAGATCGAGAACCTCTAGAAACAACTCATCCCTACCACTCCCTTGGAGATGAAGCAACAATGGAAGAAGGAATCAACAGAGTAGATGGAGGAAATGGAACGACAAGTCAGTGCGGCTGTCAACTTGTTTGATAGAGAAGTACAACTATGGAGAAAGCTAGAGGAGGATCAATAGGTCTAGTGGTGGGACTAGGAAGAAGAAAAGATAAGCGCAGCTATCCAGGACCCCAAGAAGAGGTAGAAAACAATGAAGATCACTAAGTAACTCAAAGGAGTACAAGACACGAAGAAGTTGCAAGCATAGCTCATAGTTGCGCAGGCACAAAAGAAGGATCAACAAGCTCAAATGGAACCTCTCCAAAAGCTAGCAGCGAAAGTCATTACGCAGCTAGAGGAGGAAAATAAGAACATGGTGAAAACTCAGGAAGAGTGCATGGAGATGATCATCGAGGAGATAACAATGCTAGTACTGGACACGGTTAGAGAAAAGACCATGCAGGCTCAAACACAAGAAAGGAAACTCACATACGGGTTCCATACTCTCGCAGGAGCTGTGGAAGAAGCGAACAAAGCTTAGGTGGCTCGGGATGAGCCACATGTCAGTGTTGGGGGCCTGTTGGATGCAGACACGGTGAGGGCAAAAGGCTATTTTTTGGAAGAGAAGCATGAAAGGAAGAAAGGATGATTGGAAGGAAAAGCAACATGTGTGAGTGAAGCATGTGAGGCACGCATGCAAGGAAGACCTAATGACACTAGGGTTAGGGTTTTTGAAATGTATTGTAATGGCTAATTAGCCAAGAATATAAATAGGTATTACTTAGGAGATATAAAGGAGAGAAGAGAGGACGGATGGAAGAGAGTTGTAAGAACTGTACTATTCAGTAACTTGGTGAGCTAGAGAAGCAATAAGCAACTTGATCCCAAGGGTTATATCACAGACTAAGGAGCTTGGTGTGATCTAGTTATCCTCGTAGGGATCGAGGAGCCCATTGAGAGTGTAAAACCCAAGGTTGTAAAAATGCACGACGTGACATATTATTGAAACATAATAAGATCTTGAGAGCCAGATCATTGTGGACGTAGTTGTTATAACCCTAAATTGCACCACACATGCTTACTTGGCATCAGTCCAACTCATATCCCTTCTTTTCCAAAACACTGTTGAACAACTCTTTGAAAATCCTCTTTTATAAAGGCCCACGCTCCCTAATCCATTACTGCATGCGTGTACACACTAGCTGACCCAAAACATCCCACATGGACCGACAAAAGCATGAAAAAAGGAAAGTTGCCAATGGAACAAAAAGCTATGGGTGAGTTAACTGAAACTCCTGGCCATGCATGGCCGAGGGTTCGTCCAAAAACCTAGCTCCTTCTAGCTTATAAAAGAAGGGGTAGGGGTCCCATTTGGAGGAGGAAAAATATAGCAAAGAAACTCTACCCATTTACGTATTCCCATTGTCCCAACCCTTTAGCCTTTCCTTATGCCAAAGGAGATTCAAAGCAAAGCAGTTGGAGGATAGAAGNGTTTATAGTTTGATCAATATATGTTTGGATTTATAACCCGTTAGTATATAAGTAGTATGCATGCATAGTTGTTGGTTGTCTTGAATGTAGGTAAGCTTTGGAAGGAGTATTGCGAACAAGCAATCAAGCACAACGGAAGATCGACATCAAACACCGGGAACAAGGTAGGTTGATCTTTCCATGCATTTACTAAGAAAAGGGGATTTAAATCTAGGGATGAAGGTAGAAAGTAATTTCTTTTCGGTCATATCTGCATGCAAAGCTTGAACTATATTTGCGAGTCTGTAGGGAGAATTTCCCAACAACAGAATTGGCGACCATACTGGGGAGACTCTCTAAGGTTCATGGAATTTTATTTAGTTTTTTGGTAGTTTTAAAGACTAGTTTTTCTTACCTGTCTTTTCTTTTAGTTTTTGCAAGGTCTGAGCTAGCAGGGAGTCTGGTTTTCCATACCAGCTTTCCCTATCTTTTGCTTGACTGTGTTTTTCGAGACCCACAGAGGTACACGTGGCCTTCACAAGTTCTTCACACATGTACCCGCTCCCTACCCTCTTACATCCCGCGTGTGAACGCTAGCTATAGAGGTAGCAGTAGCATGTAGAGTTCACAGAACCTCAGAGGCAGTCACCCTCTTCCTTGTCAGAATAACACATTCTCAGGGTTTTTTTTGGAATTCTGTCTGAAGTCTTATTTGTTAGCAGTTCTATCTCAGATTTTTTTTGCCTTATCATTTTTTTCTTACATTATTGGTTTTTCCATTAGAAAGAGTGTCCAAGCCTTCAATGGATCTTGGTTATCAATATCAGTGGTCTCTTCCTGGTTTTGGGTTGTCTGTATTCATTTTTTTCAGAGTTTAGATATACACGCGGCCTGTACAAGGTTAGCTCATGTGTACATGTCCCCTGTCCCTATACAACGCGCGTTCTCACGCGTGTTGTTTGAGTAACAATTGCCTTCTTGTACATGATACTTTTTGTTGAGGGTAAGGTAGTCATCCTTTCCCTTGATAAGAATTATTCCTCTCAGGTGTTTGAATATCTGTGTGAGCAGTCAATAGCTTAGGATTAATCTTACCCTTAGCCTGTTTTTTCTCAGTTAAAAAAAATTGTCATAAAAATAAAAGAATTTTTAAGGTTTTTAGACAAGTGTGAGAGTCATTGTTTTTAAAATTGCTAGTGTGTGATTTTTAACTTGATTCTTTGTGATCTGCGATTAGGCCAGAATTGTTTTTCTTGGTTTTTTGCTTGTTGGTATTTTTCCTTTCTTGCTTCACTAGCATTTAAATAAAAAAAATCTCTTGTCATTTTCTTGTTGGTTGAAAAGTGTGTTTCTGCATTATTAGCCTAGGAAAAGTCGTTGATTTCATAATTTTTTGCAGTTCACTTAGATCATAAGTAGCTCGTAGTCGAGTGAAATTCTTTTGAGTTTGCTTTCCAAAATCTTAGAAAAGTTAATATATATATATATATATATATATATATTTGAAAAGTTGTTGAAATTTTGCATTAAGTAAAAGTTTTGTTTGCAGCTTTTTCATTCATTTTTTTCTTTTGTCTTTTACACATCATCAGTTTCACCCTTATACCCCATGACATAAGACAAAGCCATAAAAGTAACACTAAATTTAAAATCTACTAGAATTTTATGTTTATAGGGTTCACAAACTAGTTCAAGACTAGGGCCTTGGATTAGGTTGGAGAGGAAACTCTTCAAGGCCATTTTAAATCAAACATTGGAGTTTGAGATAGGGAGTGTCTAAGTCCAGTGTTTTGAAATCTATCCAGGACCCCCCTCTAACACAGGGGATAAACACGAGGTCGCATGCAGAAAGGTAGCGGAGATAACCCCTCCAAAGCTGGACCAATCGTAGTGGAGAACACATATAGAGGGCTTGTTTTGGGATTCCATCGTTTGCATTTGCCATGGGGCTTCGTGGGTATTGAATCTGTTTGAGGTCCTCAGTTTTCTTTTAGAACATTTAATCTTGATACCCTTGATAGGTTTCGGGCTCGATACCTGCTCATTGTGGTCTACCTGACTTTCGACTGTACCCGCCTGGTGACTGTTCGTGCGCTGGCAACCTAGTTGCCAATCTTTTTAGGGACATACACAAGTGACTGCATGGGTATACCGTGGTACCTAGGACAAACATCAGGCCATGATTTGTAGAGTATACCCAGAGGGTACTTCCATTTTCGAGTTGCACTTGCACCGGTAAGTTTCTCTAGTGTTGGTTGTTGTAACTATTCTTCCAATTAATTTAGTGTTTGCTTGCTTATCTCTTAGGGAATTTTTTAGTGTGTGTTACTTTTGAATGTTTAGACTAACTTAGAGTGTCTTGGATCTTCTCACACAGTGGAGGATCCCGAGCTCCACCGGTCACGAAGGCTTCTTGGCCTGCTGCTGGTTACACTGGAGCCACCCCCGCCACCATTAAGGCGAAAGCTAGACCAACAAGCATCTTTTGAAGGGATCGGGTTACAAACCATCGTGCCCAAACAACCCCCAAAGGAATCAACCATTTTGGACCTTGAAGCAACCGCTCTTGGCCTGGTTGAAACCCCAACCACTAAATTCTTAGCACCTTTCATTGTACCAATTCAGTTTTATGAGCGACACACAGTGTCGCACACAGCAATGGAAACAAATGTTGTTACTCCTTCCGGGAATTCTTCAATTCCCACCACGGTTGTCACCATAGGAGAGCTTTCATCTCCTAACCCACCATCGTCGGTCTGAGCCACCATGGTCTCGAACACAACTACTTCGCACAGTGGTCTGAACCCATCTTTGGTGGCAGCCACAACCCCTTTCACACCTAGTGTGACAGGCCCTCCATTCTTATACGAGATGCCTAGTTCAGGTACAAGTCCTATACTTTCCTACTCCACTTTACAGACCTAGGGTCTGGGGGCAGGGAGCTCTATCTCTCCTATGCAAGGTCACATGGGGGGCACTCCTACTCCCTTTAACACTTTTCCTTACGGAGGAGGTCATATCCCTCCTTCGTCCCCTTCACTCGGTGGCTCACATCAGCAATCCGCCGAGCAACCTACACACAATAGTTTATTTGGAGCAGGGAGTCAAGGACCACCTTCGCATAGTATGCTGGTAGGTTCGACAACATTTTCTTTGAACAGAACATTTGGTAACAACACCTTCTTGTCAGCTGCTTTCTCGACTGGGGGCAACCCCATTTTTGGACAATCTACTCTTGTACAAGGTACTACTCCTGCACAGGGGGAAAACCCAGCACGACCTTGGAATTCAGAGAAAGGATCCATTCCCTCCTATGGAATGTCGATCTGGGGTAATTCTTTCCACAATCAATGGAACCCTAGACAAGCTACTATGCCTATCCCCATAGGACCGACATGGGGTAATCCTTCCCAAAGTCCTTCGAATACAATGCATGCCCAACAATCTATGTCCTATTTGGGAAATCAGCCAATGATGTCTCCACATATGCAAAATCCTTACGTTGGCTAGGGCCATGGTTTCTACCAGAATCTGGGCCAGCAGCCAAACTTTTCCTGGAAACCTAGTGCCAGTCAAACTCCAGGTCCCTTTTTCCCAGGTTATCAGCAGCAACCCAAACTCCCTTTCCTGGCGACTTTACACTTGCCAGATTTGACAAGGTTGTTGAATGACCCTATTTGTCAGGATTCGCGTTGGCCTCCTATGCCGACTAAGTTGCCTTCGGACATTCCAAAGTTCAAAGCCAAGCCTAACGAAGATCCAAGAGATCATGTGACTACCTTCCATCTTTGGTGCTCATCTAACTCATTGAAAGATGACTTCGTACAATTGTGATTGTTTCAACGTACTCTCATTGGGAGTACCGTGAAATAGTACATTGAGCTCGATTGTTGAAGATACTCTTCTTTTGGTGAACTGGCGATGGCTTTCCTGAACCATTTCCAGTTACCTGTGAGATATGATGTTGGCACAGAGCTGCTCGCCAATTTTGAACAGACAACAACAGACCATATCTCTAATCACATCTGAGAGTGGAGATGTCGGAAGAGTTTAATCAAAGTACCAATCCCACCAGCATTCCTGCTAGAGTGGTTCCTTAAGTCTTTGGTCCCGCAGTTATCCAAAGACGTTGCGACGTCCAGAGTTTTCTCTGAAGAAGACGCTATCATGAGGGCTCAACAGTTCGATCTCATCTATTCTTAGTCCAGTTTATTATACAACATCTTTCCAGATGTGCCACGTTCAATATTGGATAAAACTAGACAGAGAGCTTGACCACATGCTGATGGTATTGTCGGTTCAGAACAAACAAAGCCCATTGAGCAATTGGCAAAGTAGTTGTAGCAGTTATCTATAAAACACACAGCGGCCAACCAAACTACTTCTTTGGCTGCTCCCCCTACCAAAACTTCGAAAGTACACACTGTGCAGTCGACTAACCCAAAGGCCACCCAACAACCTGAAGGGAGGAAAAAACAATGAAAGAAGGGTAAGGGGGATAAAGAACCCACTGATAATGCTAGCGGGGACAACACTGAAAAATGGAAGGCGCGGTATCCATGCAACTTGTGCGTGGAAGACCA
>JASDQU010100335.1:32290-62940 GCA_032191745.1 Picea mariana
AGCAAGGTTTAGTATCCCAAGAGATATTGTCACTGACCATGGCAGTCACTTTCAGAACCAAATGATGACCGAATTAACATCAAATCTTGGGTTACGGCAAGAGCATTCATCACCCTACTACCCCCAAGCCAATGGGCAGGTAGAAGCTGTAAATAAAACTCTTAAGACTATTCTACAGTGAACTATCAACTCCGCCATGTCAAATTGGCATTTGATGTTATACTCAACATTATGGGCTTATCGAACATCTGTTAAGACTGCAACTGGTTTCTCACCTTTTCAACTCGTTTATGGGCTGGAGGCAGTCTTACCCATCGAATATCAGATCCCATCTCTAAAATTGGAAGTACAATTATTGCTAGGCACTTCTCCACTTGAAGAATGGTTAGTACACCTTGAGCATCTCAATGAGCAGCGTTGTGATGTGGCCCTGGCCAACGAAGCTCACAAACATAAGGTCAAGTGTCAGTATGATAGGTCTATTCATCCTTGGATTTTCTCTGAAGGCGACCTTGTTCTGGTCTATGACCAAGAAAAGGACCCCCTGGGGGCAGGCAAATTGAAACCTATGTGGTTCAGACCCTTCATCATAAAAGAGGTACTAAAAAAGGGTGCTTATTGTCTGGTTGATTTTGAAGGGAATGCTTTGGTGGAGCCTAGAAATGGGCTCTACCTCAAGAAGTATTACTCATAAGTAGGTCACTGTGGGTAACTTTTTGTAACATATGTATAGTCTTTGTACTATTACATTTTAGTTTCTTTTAAGTGTTATGGACATGTCATTGATGTTATATTTCGTCAATATGGAAGATTTCAAGTGATTCCAAAGTGTTCGTTGGGTAAGTAGACAGTGCTAGTCGACACACTTGGAGGCTTGCCTCCGCAGCTTGGGTAATCTTTACACCTCAGGGCCAATTGTTATCTTCCGGGGGTATATGCTTAAGTGACACCACAAATAATGTCGTTGAGTATAGAGAAGTTATTGAGTTGCTTTGTGACGCCTTGTCATTGGGTATCTCTCATATTTGGGTCTATCTCAACGCTCAACTAGTTGTGTCTCAGCTAAACAGAGTATACCGGGTCCATGATCCAACCTTACACTGACGATTCCTTAGGGTACGTCTCTTAGAACGAAACTTTGATTATATTACATATTTTCATGTTCCTAGGAGATTAAACCAAATTACAGATACTCTAGCTAATCAAATTTTAGATTGGCATCTTGCACACATATGAAAGAACAATGACATAAGCATGTAAATACATTTTTTCACGCGTGATCCATACGACAAAAAAGATCAAAAAAACCATATATAACATCATAAAGTAACCAGAGTACATAGATGGACGCAAGCGCCTCAAAAATAGGACCAGTAACGAATCACAGGGCTTATACCCTCAAAAAATATATACAAGTAGTGCTCGTGGCACATAAAAAGTCTAAATAGGTTCAGCGCCTATGGGCCCTGTTATAATAGTCCACAACATGGGCTAAATGCCTAAACAATCGAACCCACGTCCGAGGTGCCCCCACTACATGAGGCTGCATGGATGGCGGCAGGTCCTCTATCTCTGACATCGGGTCTGTGCACGTGAGTGCAGTAAAGTTCCGCTCAGCTTGCCTAAGTACCCTCTTAGCCTCCCCAGCTGGGAGGTTCCCTCCTACTGCTCGTCCCCCGGCAGTGGTAGCTGCGGATTCTGGCCGAGGACAATGCCTATTCTGTGCATAATCGATAGGTCGTACAGGTCCCACATATGCATGCAACAAACATATATCCGTCAAATATTTTGGGATATAAAAAAATGATATATATAACAAAAATGACATAAAAATTACATATACAACAAAAAAAAACTACAAAGGTGGAGACTTACCCATCTCCCCTCACTTCTCACCAGGAGGCACAGGTATCTCAGAATCTCTAGAAAAGTCTATCCCAACATATGGGTAGTCCTCGATCACAGGGATATGCCGTGATAGCCATGCAAAAAAGTCATCATCAAAGGACTCATTGGTCCTCCCACCACCTTGTCGCGTCAGTAGTATTGCCCATCTACATACTACAGGAAAAGAAGCTTGATGTCCTCATACCACTTCCTGAGGACTAAAGCTCGGAACTCTCTCAAAGAAGAATGAACAAAAAATTGTCACGAACCCGAATTTCCTCTGTGTCTGCTGCTAGCAATCTGTCAATTTCCTCTTCATGCACTCCAGTAGTGTGGTACTCCAGTCAAAAATCTGTGCATTCAAGTGATGGATAGCATAGTTCATCTGTGTGTGAGATGCCTGATGCAAGGCCGTTGAACCAGTAATCCACCCAATAAGCAATAAGATCGCTTGCAGCGATAGGTTAGTAATATTACTTATGGGCACCTGGGAGCTCAAACGATTTGTCCCATCCTCACAGTGCAGGGATATCAGTTCCGCTATTTTGTGTGGCCTCGATGGAAATGTCCTGGAATTGATTGGTTCCCCTCTCCTTGAGAGGCCAGTCAAAAAATAAATATCCTCGATGGTGGGCACCAGGGATTGCCCCTCTAGCATGAAGGCCTCTGCATCAGGGTGCCAATAGTCAACCAAGGCATTCAATAGCCTCGGTTGTGCTCGCATAAATGGACACAGGAAGAACTTAAGAAAACCACATTGCATCAATGCGGCCACGACATTTGGATCTCCCGCAACCAACTCACTAATTGCTTCATGCTCCCTTTCCCTCCAGTGTACATACATCCTGTCAACACAACAAAGTTCAGGAGGTTTAGTAAGGGTTGTTTGGTTCTTTTTTCTATAAAAGGGGGGTCCACGAGCTCTGTATAAGTGACAGTCACGTGTACACGCAGGCAGGCTTTACTCTGCCCAAGTGTACACGTAGACTGTCTAGAGACAGCCTGCGTGGACCTAGGGCTGACCTTTTAAAGGTCGATGCCCACCCAAAAAACAAAATCAAAGGCAAAATTAAAGAATTGAATAGCTAGATAGGGGAGTCTGTACTTACTTAGTCCAAGCGGAAGTTCGTTTCGTCCACTATAGCTCCCGGAATCACCGTTTTTATCAAAGCGGGTCTTTTGGCTCCAGAGTCAATTTCCAAATCAGCAATGGTGATAATGAGCTGCCAGCTTCTATTTATAGACTTTTTGGCCTCTTTTTGTCACTTTTTTGGCCTCCCTTATCAGTTTCTTTATTCCAAAAACCATTTAGAGTGATTCAGGAGTTATATGGGAGGGATTTGATCGGGTATTGGGGCACTTTTTTTGAGTTTTGAGGAAATTTTGACGGTCCATGAAATTTTTTCCAAGAATCGACTTGAGCATATAGGTTAGGTTACTACCCCGACTTTTGTGTCTCGTTGTTTTTTTCCTCTGCCATAGGATCGATCCTATCAGGCTGTGACATGGAACCACCATATCTACTTTATAAGTGTCGCAACTTGGCTGTAGATCTTACCAGAACATGAATGCCCTAGGTAGGTCCTGGTTGCATTATGGTGTCCATGCCATGTCTAAAACACTGTAGGCTCGGGAGTCCTTATAGTCTTCCCTGAATATGAGTTTGAGCCTCATTTTCATAATTCTTCTTTGCTCTTGATCTCACCCTTAGGACTCCCAGAAAATAATGGGTCTCCTTCTAAGCCCTTTTCAGACCCTCTAAATATGAAAAGATTGTCGAGCGATCCTGTGGCCTTTCACGCTCATTAAACTGAAATTTGATGTCACGTCTGTTCGGCGGTAGTTTATCCCTTTTTCGGTCCAGAAGGTCAACTCTACGAACAAAGGTATACTCTATGGAACTTCTGTTCTTTAGAAGCGTACTCTCAGGTATAATTTTATCCCTTTTTTGGGCCTGAGGGACTAAACTTATGAAAAAGAAACCCCCACGAAGTCCATAGTTAAGCTCTTTTCAAACTCCCTAAAATTGAAAAGATCGCTGAGTGACCTTATTCTTTAACACTCATTAAATTGGTCCAGAAGAATATTCCTGATGGAGTCCATAGTTAAGCTTTTTTCAGACTCCTTAAAAATGAAAAAATGGCCGAGTGATATTTTCCTTATCACACTCGTTAAAATGGTTTTGAATCGATGTCTTATTGGTGCTAGTTTACCCCTTTTTCGAACTGACTAGACTATATTTGAAAAAGGTACCCCAATGGAGTCTCCTTTTTTGTTTTCTCACTCTCTAAATATGAAAACCCACTAAGATTACCTTCTATGGGCTCGTTAAACTTACATTGAAGGACGTTACCATTGTGTGTTTTATCAACTGCATTTGCATACCTTATACGCTAGCCTTGTAACAGTTTGCTTCTGCATCTTAACACCTTTGGCCTTCGGAGGATTTTTCCCGAGTGTCTTTCTACTAGAACATCAATCTTGTCCTTGTACCTTGAACTTGTATGTTTGCAACACTCATTCCTCCTTTGTAACGTAATATTCCTTTATTCTTTTTCCACAATTATTGAAAAGAACAAAAAAATCAAATATACCCCAAAAAGAGGAAGGGGAAAGTATTTTCTTTATTGGTAGCATAATGAGTCGCCCTTGGATAAAGCACATCTGTCCATTTGTTCATCAGACTATGGGATGTAGTAAAAAATAGGAAGCTTATCTCGCTATATAGTGTCCTCCACCATTTGGTTATCCTTCCAAACATATGGAGAGTTTGAGTTGCCTCCTGCTTCGTAGACTTATGATTAACATACATGCTGCCTGAGTCTCATCATTTGTAGTGCTATTGTCCAAGGGAATTTTTTCATTAAGCCTGAGTCAGCCCCTCTGCAATATGTCTCTTGTCTGCATACCCAGCCATCCTGAACATCTAATCAAGTCCTTGGTCGAAATCACTGAAGCCTTCCGTCTGATCATCAATATTATCAAGTCCATGACCGACGAGCCGTCGAAGACCTCTGGGTAGTGTAGTCGTACACTCATATTACACTCTTACCCGAGTTTTGAAGATTTTGAAGTTGTTGCTCGAGCTTTAAAGATCTCATCTCCAGCCATCAAGCCGAATCAGGTTCTGGAAGATGGATACTCTATATGTATATCTTTCTGATTTCGAGATGTAGCTTCGTTGTGTATTGTTTGCGGCTACTCTTTATAGTTATTTGACATGGATCTAGAGTGTATTTGATTGGTAGCCATGGTTCTATTTTATCCCGAGCATGGGTATGGCCACCTCAGTGAGACATTTGTTATTTTGCAGACGACACCTCCCGATTCCTGATCATTGGGCTCAATTGTTCAGCACATCAGTAAAGATTGGTAATGTATTTTGGCCATCAGATGCTCTTTTGACCTCACACATTAGGGGGCATCTGTTATAACCCTAAATTGCACCACACATGCTTACCTGGCATCAGGCCAACTCATATCCCTTCTTTTCCAAAGCACTGTTGAACAACTCTTTGAAAATACTCTTTTATAAAGGCCCATGCACTCTAATCCATTATTGCATGTGTGTACACGCTGGTTGACCCAAAACAACCCCCGTGGACCGACAAAAGCATGAAAAAAGGAAAGTTGTCGATGGAACAAAAAGCTATGGGTGAGTTAACTGAAACTCCCGGCCATGCATGGCCGAGGGTTCATCCAAAAACCTAGCTCCTTCTAGCCTATAAAAGAAGGGGTAGGGGTCCCATATGGAGGAGGAAAAATATAGCAAAGAAACTCTACCCATTTACGTATTTCCATTGTCCCAAACCTTTAGCCTTTCCTTATGCCAAAGGAGATTCAAAGCAAAGCAGTTGGAGGACAGAAGAAGAGGAGCCCAGGATTAGGTTCAAGGAGTGGTGGCCGGTCTCAGCTTTTGTAAGTTGACTCATTCAAAGTAATAAAGAAAACATTTTTCTCATCCCAATTCATGAACTGTTTATAGTTTGATCAGTATCTGTTTGGATTTCTAACCCGTTAGTATATAAGTAATATGCATGCATAGTTGTTGCTTGTCTTGAATGCAGGTTAGCTTTGGAAGGAGTATTGCGAACAAGTAATCAGGCACAATGGAAGATTGACATCAAACGTCGGGAACGAGGTAGGTTGATCTTTCCATGCATTTACTAAGAAAAGGGGATTTAAATCTAGGGATGAAGGTAGAAAGTAATTTCATTTCAGTCATATCTGCATGCAAAGTCTAAACTCTATTTTGCTAGTCCATAGGGAGATTTTCCCAACAACAGTAGCCCAAGGGGGGGTGAACCACGGTAAAATCTGTGTTATGTGATTGAATGTATGTGTCTCTCTTATTGTTAAGGGTTGAATGTTAGATGAATGAATGAAGTAACTAGTTAGATCTGATATTTCACATGCATGAATAGAATGAATTCTATAATAAGATGTTAGGTTAAATAAATAATGATCACAAGATACAACCACAGATCTCCACTCATTCTCAGGTTACAAACACCTAAGTATTGAAGCCACCCATAGAGTTATCTCGGGTGAGACTTCATAGTACAATTTGTGTGTTGCATTGCCTTCTGGTTTACCAGAAGGGTCGATAGTCTTAGAGGGATTTTGTTGGGAGCTTGTTAAATCTGAACCTGGGTCAATCTATGAGAGTAAGATAGGATCAAAGTAGATGTATGATAAAGTAGAAGAGTAGAAAACCAACACCTTGTTGTAAGGGGTCCAGATAGAAATATTTCATTAGGTTGAGTAGCTCAATATTCTAGGTCATTCAAAAAACACAATTCGGTACTTCATACGAGGTACCTCTCCAAGAAATGTTTACTTTTGTTCTATTGTGCGAAGGATGACAGAAGTGCTACAGGACATTTCTTGGGTAAATTTTTTCCATATACTTAGAGAAAATAATGGTCTAACATATCAATGTGCAAACGTGGCAATTGCATTGCAAAAAGGGGTTCTTTAGATTAAGGGGCACTCTTCTTTTAAACCAATCCCATAATGACGTATGAAAATCTCAAATCCCTTAGATGCATATGTGTGGCAATTTCATGAAATCGTGTTGACATCATAAGGGCATGTTCTTCCCCATGCTTCACTTACTCTCTCGGCCTAATTTTGGCATACAGTCACCACCTGTGCTCTTTTTGGGCTCACAATGGGATATTGTTGCAGGACCATAGGGTGATAGTCTGGCTTCAATTTGATGTCTTTGTGTGGGAGGTAAGTGGCATCATAAATACATTAGTAATGGTCTATCTTGATAGTTCTTTCCCTCTGCCAAACCTCATCATGTGAGATAATGGAATGTGTGTTCACCTCGTGAGAGCTACAATTTGGTTAAGTGGCATAAGATTCAACGAAGAGGATTGTGTATTAATGTTCTGGTGGAATTTCCAAGTGATGAAGAAAGGTTAGAATAAGGTTGAATTGGTGCTCATTTCATCGACTCAATGACATCTCCCAAGTCGGTTGTCGACTTGGGAAGGAGGTTGTGTGGATTTTGTTTTGTAAAGTGAAGGAGACCTCAATTTCCATAAAGGTAATGGATTATGAGAATGAAGAATCCAAGTAGAAATCCTCGAGTGAATTATTGTAGAATGAGACAATGAATTTGTTGCAGTAATTGCAAGTATTTGTTGGCAGCCTCAGTTCTCAAGTGGTGTTCAATCTTGAAATTCTAACTTAGCATAGAAGCTCCATGTTTCAAGCTCACAATGAGGTGGATGCTCTTCTTTCTTATCTGGAAGATTTTCAAGTAAGGCCACTAGTCATTCCATCTCTCTCTATCTTTGTTTAGTCTGCATAAATTATTTTCTCCTTAGTTGGCAGCCTACTCCCATAACTGAACATCCATGCAGAATGATTTGAAATGGAGGCTTGAATATGTAGGGTCTTTCCTACTTCTGATATCTAATGTAGTGTTTTTCTTCTTTAATTATTGGCATATATTATAGAATCTACTCATCGCGGCATTGTATAAGAAAAGATGTTAAAGAAATAGTGTTGTATTTAGAAGTAGTTAGGATAGGTAGCTCTTCAAAGCCTCAAAAATTTGTCAAGACTTTATCTAGGCTCGTATGATTGTAAATTTTTGCGACCGTCACCCAGACCTTTTTGCTAATAGAAATCCCCCAGTTTTTGTTAAAAACACTACACAAGATGATGCTAGTATATATATATATATATATATATATATATATATATATATATATATATATATTCAACATTCAATTAGTTGACATTAACAAAAATCACTTATGCAAAGACAAACATTTAAATAAATATAAATTTGACAAATTAAATAATATTAATACATTAAAAAAATACCATTTTACAAGCACACACACTAAAAATAAATGTAAATTTGACAAATTAAATGACATTAATACATTTTTAAAAAATATCATTGAAAATAAAATATCATAGAAATAACAATGAAAACATAAAATAAAATTACTTGTAATAAAATTATAATCTAATCTTCCATGTCCCGACCACATGGATTTTGTTAGAATGGACGTATATAGTTTTAGGCCTCTCAAGTAGATGATTATTCCTATGGCAATGAACATGTATACGTTGTCTTCAAGTCAATGTTTATTCAAAGAAAATCTTGCGAAATTAACCAATTGCATGTTGGGTCCGCAGAATAAAAACTAACGACATGAAAAAATATTACATGTATTTCGTGAAGATTAGGATTCATGACATCATCGAGGGTCATCCTCTTCAATTATGTTTAAGTAATTGAAGCTTCCTTATAGTGAAGCTTTCATGTAACAATGAAACAAATATGTCTTTAAGTATGTACATCTATTAACAAGTATCTTTTAAAGGAAGGAAATGTCAACAAACTTCAAGTTTGATTTTTCCTTTGATTTATCAGTGTCTATGTTTGTTCAACAAACTTTAACTTTATTTTAAGACAGAAAATCAAGATAACATTGCTGATAGAAAATCCAGAGAAAAAATCCCATTGAGGAAAGTGTAATGTTCAATTCAAACTTTTAACAAAGGCAAAGTCAAAATCTATAACCAGATTATCATGATTTTCGTCCTTGAGCGACGTGTCCTGATTTAAACCCGGAATAATGTGACAAATTCAATTCTGATTCGTTTTACATTGGACTCGATGAATGGATCCCAATAAAACAACTCGCTCAATAAAAAATGTTAAATCTCCATCATTTAAATAATACCGGTGAGATCGTCCCTCTATCTCCACTCATTCGTTCAAATAATACCTCATTTCTGAGATCGATCCCTCTATCTCCAGACTTTGCTTTGCTTGCTGAGAATAAGAGAGAAGGAAAAAAATATGGGCAACTATGCGTCCTGCATGGCGGTGGACATGAAGAAGACGGAGGAAACCATCCAGCTGGTCAGCTCAGATGGCACCGTTCAAATACTTCAAAAACCCCTCCGCGCCGGCCAAATCATCCAGGAATTTCCTCACCATTTAATCTGCCACTCCCACTCATTCTACATCGGGCAGAAGACGCCCGCGCTTTCTCCAAACGATCAACTGGAGGTGGGAAATAAGTATTTCCTTCTGCCTGAACAATTTTTCCAGTCTGAGTTAACGCTGGTATTGCTGGCTTCTTTAATATCACCACCGTCCCCCAAATCTCCAAGTACTCCCAGTGGTAGCATATCAGCCTCTCTGCGCAGTATCGAACGTGCGTCTGCTCTCTGTCAGCCGTTTGAGATAGAGAAGAGCGAAATGGGCGCAGGCCTTCGGATCAGACTGTCCGTGGAGTTTATTACAAAACTTATGGAAGACTGGAGGTCTAACGTTGATGAACTCAGGCATGCAGTGGGCAGCAATTCTGTAGATGACAAGCGTAGGCTGTGCAGTACTCCGGAATTGCAGAAGGATTATGAGCGATTGGTCAGGCCCAGAGGCAAGCGCTGGAGACCGAAGCTTGAGACTATCCAGGAAAAGGAGAAGAAGGGTAATTGCCACGAGCTGATCTTCAAAATTAAGGAATTAAGTCTTAAGAGATCGTGACCAGCTGAATTTGTTGACCAGTTCAGGATCGCTGGTTTCTTCTATATCAAACACAAATACAAAGAAATGTAAGCTCGCTGTGTAATATCTATTGACATTGTGGCTTCTATGGATGCTACATGGTCCTCTATTTCCTTTATTTTTCTTTAATATTTCGTTTACTTTTTTTTTTCAAATATGGAACAATAAATCAATAGAATAAGAATAGAACACCTTCCTTTCTATTTAGTATTTAATAATATTCAAATAGTTGTTCAAGGTTAGGGTTAAGGTTTTTACATGTTTTCACTTTTGATTAGGATGAGGATTTTGAACCCATAGAATCTTCTTGAAAGTCCACATGTGACTAGCTCCACATGTGTGAGTAATGATAGTTGAGGTGGCATCAACTCCGTATTATTGTGGTCCATAACATAGGTTAACTTGCAAGAGGCATAATGTAAGACCTATGCCTATGAATGGAAATAGGTGCACTTTCTAGGTGGGCATGGAGGCTTGCACAAAAGGTTGCATTGCTAGACATGGCTTCCCTAATTCATAGATGGAGTGGTGAACCATTCCATGTTTCCTTTATACAAATGGGGATTCCATTGACACACGAGACATATGTATAGGCCCAAGGGGTTAAAGATCCCTTAGCCATTGGAGATACCTTCACGTTCACTTGGGTGCACTTAGGAAAACTATTGGGCACACTTAGGTGCATTTCTGGATGAACTGGATGTGCACTTATTAAGCATTGAAGGTCAACAAACAAGGCACCAAAGAAAACAAAGTTGACAAATGGAACTTAGGTCCACCTTAGAGTGAAGGAGATTGCAAGTGCAAGGAAAGTCTCCTATAAAAGGAGGATTCCTCAAAGTTGCTTAGATATCAAATGAAAGCATTGGTAATTCATTCCATTGTAAATGAGCTGCACATATTTGTGCTAAGTTCAAGGTTAGGTGTAGTAGGGAAAATTGCATTAGTTGAGTGAGAAGAAGAATAATATATGACCTACAATAGTTAGGCCAATGGTTTCTTTGTGGGTTGGATTGATAGTTCTTTTAGCCATTTGTTTTTTGTAATAGTCTGTAAATGAGCCACAGGTAGTTGGTTGCATGCCTCTCTTATACATGGTAACATTCTACATACAAATAAAGTTAAGGCATCTGACTTGAGTGTTGTGTATACTTGCTTATTAGGGTTTCTTTAATTAGATGAACATTGTGTTCCTTGTTTTTCTTTATGTTGGCTAGGTATAAGTATTGTTGGGTTGTTTCAAAGTTGTAGTTGGATGTGTGCCTGCTGTTGGGTGAACTTGGTTGTGTTGGAATTAGTTGTGCATATAACAAAGTGTAGCTTAAGATAAAGCTATGGGAAGACCTTAAGTAAAGAGGCATAGAATGGTTGTAGTAAGAACATGTGCTTCATTACCGTGTGAAAATTACCAACCCTTAAGTGAATAAAGTCCTTATGATCTCAATCAAACAAGTAGATTGCTAAATTTAATTTATGTAGAAATAAATTTCAGACCATAGAATTAATTGCACAATAGATGGAAATCAAATAGCGGAAGCATAAAACTTAATTTCACACAACACATGTAATTACTCCTTTGAAACTAGCTTTTCATTCCTTTGAAAAATGTACAAGGAGTTTTCCACAAACTAACCAAAATCAACACTACATGGATACCAAAAAAACCTCAAACTGAGTGGAACAATCTCTTGGGAGAGTACAACCCATTGTATTTCTATATGACCTATTTGTACTCACTATGTGGAAACTAGTATGGCTCTATCTGTACAACTATATAGATCCATACAATTGTACAAAATTGTTTCACAAGACTGCATGCTGTCGAAAACGTCTCTTTCATGGTTCCCTACTCTCTCTCCCTCTCTATCAATCAACCTAATCAACTTCTCAAGTGTTATTTAGTGCATCTAAACTCTCTATCTTGACCTACCTTTATAGTTTTAGCTGAGACCAAAACCCCAATATATTTTTGAAATTACTCATAGTTTAATTCATGCATGCATGAAATACACTTTTTAGACTCGACTTCTAAAAATAGGACTTTCAATTTTAACTAAACTGAATTACAAAATAGAATTCACTTTTCAAAAATACAATCACTTTTTGAAAAATTACTTTTCGAAAATATCTCGAACTACTTCTCACACATTCACATGGAACCTGTGTAGAAGTGCTTGTCCTAGCTATAATTATCAACACTCCCTCTTAGTGAGGAAGGAACTCTGCAACAATCTAGGTTTGTATTTGAATTACTCAAACTTCCCTTTTTCCAAGGGCTTAGTAAGAATATCAACTACCTGTTGATTCGTGAGAATATACAAGATCTTCAGTGTGCCCTTCTAAACATTGTCTCATTTGAAGTGATATATGATCTCTATATTCTTGGACCTGTCATGAAACAATGGATTCTCAAAGAGTTTGATACAACTCTGATTATTATAGTAAATGACCATGAGATCCAACTCTTGATCAAACAATCCTACAAGTAACTTGCTAATCCAAATGGTCTCGCACCTATTTGTACTGGATACCATGTATTATGCCTCTATTGAGATCAATTCCACAAAAGTTTTCTTCATTTTGAACTAGGATATCATTGTTGATCCCAAGCTAAAGCAACGCCCTTAGGTGATATTCATATCTACTGCACTACCTTCCTAATCTGAGTCTATATACATTTTCAAATTCACTTCACCATCTCCAGGATGTCTTAGACCATACTTCATTGTTCCTATAACATCCCTACTATAATCCCCATTTTAATTTATGCTTAATGTGGATATAATGTGTGGCTACCACCAAAGCAATGTAATATGTGAATTTTATTTCTATGTTTTAATAATAAAATGTGATGCCAGTTTCTAAGGGGGCATGGACAAAGATGGGGTTTGAGTTAGTCCACAAGAGAGGGGAGGGTTTAGGATAATGGCCAAGAGGGGTCCACGTGGAAATTACCCATGTATATTAATTCAACTCATTTTCCTAAATTTTCTATTGGTATATGAACCTTCTAATTTTATGATTGAGTGTTCCCAAAGCCGATCATTGAATGCATGTAAGAAGGTGGGTACAAGTGGTCACATCCAAAATTTATTGGGCAAATGGGGGTTGAGTACAATCAATTTGGGGAAGTGTGTGAGTCAAACAAGAAAGCCAAAGGGAGGAAATTTATATGGGTTGGCACAACAATTTTACACGAGGATTTTTTGTGCATGAGGAGCAAGGGGAGAGTAAGAAAGAGAGCTTGGAGCTAGTGAAACCATGGAGGGAAAATTCTATAGCAAGATGGAGCATATTTGGAACATATTGGAGATAAACACTGAAGAGTTGGGTTGGTATGCCTGAACAATGAACTCATGTGTGAGTTGCACTAAATTAGCAAGTGTTTTCTATTGTTGTTGGTAAATTTTCCTAGAAACAAGCTCCTTTGAGCTCCCAATTGAGACATTCCTAGCTACCTGTTCCAGAGAGAATCTGATAAACGAATGGGATGCATGAGGGATTGATATCAGTGAAGGTGTACATTCCTTGGTTTGGGTAGGTCAATGTGAAGAGAGTTGGTGTAAACTCAGGATAGTTATAGGAGAATACCATTGGGATGTGAGTTTTCTAAGTTGTGAGTTGACAATGAGAAACCACCCCCTTTTGTGGATTACTAGCCTCAACTCGGCGGTGACTGGCTATTTATATTTGGAATAGTCAATCTATAGTTGGGTAGAATGTATGTCTCGAGTAGTTGGTTGCACAAGATTTTTAAAAGATAAGTGTTTGATTTGTTTATGTCTTCAATTTATGAGTTAAATTGATGTGCATGAACTCTACGTATTTGAGAATGATTTATATGTTGTTGTAATGAAGTTTATTAGATAATTTTTTTTCTAATTTAGAGTGTTGTAGATGCATATAACTAATTGTAATAAAAAACAATTAAATTTGGTTGTAATTCGTGGCTGAAAGATACAGGGAATTAATTAGTTAGCAAAAATTTCGTTTTTATGAGTATTATGCACCATAGTGTCCCTCAGTGGGGATGGGGGATATTAAATTATGGTATCAGTTCCTCTGGTTCAAATACCATGCTTGTATGGTATCAAACCCTTGTGAATTTGAGAAAAAAATAATGTTGCAGACTTGTATGTGACTAATTTGTGGAAAAATAGAGAGAAATTTGAGTGAAATCCCCAAATTCGTGAGTAAAATTCAACTTTGAGGGACTCAATTTTGTTTAATGAATTTAATGGAGTAAATATGTGAGTTAAAGAGATGAATTCTACTTGAAATGGTCAAATTTCAACTTTAATAGCTTTTATAGATTTGTAGGCAATTTGGAAAACCGACGGTCGAGATTGCTTTTGATCTTGAGATTGACGACCTAGATTCGTTATGATAAATTTAAAAATTCATAAGTTTTGACCGTTTGGAAGGTTGAGTGAATCAACTTCTAGGATCCAATTTTAGCGGCTTGGAAAATGGATCAGATCGACGGTTTGTATTCATTTCAACGATTGGGAGGATGGAACGAAATCGACGACCAAGATCAATTTCACTAATGGGTCGATGAACTAGATTCACTTGGATTGTGATTATTTTTTTTTCTAAGTGATGGAGTTCAATAAAATACTACACCGAGTGTCGATGGTTAGATCAATTATTTTGGTGAAGAGTTCAGTTCGGCCAAAAGAAGTCTTTGATCTCCAACAATCGATGGTCGGGGATTGGCATATTTTGGCCAAATTTTCTAAGTGTCAAAGTTCACCAATGAAACTTTCTAATGGGAGATGGTTGGGGATCGGTAGGATTTGATGAAAGCTTCACACATACAAAGAGGATCTCCAATCATCGATGTTCAATGGTCGGGGATCGAAAGAATCCAGCGAAGGTTTCATGTGTCCAGGGGGATTGTTGATTGTCAATGAATGACAAATTGGGGATCAATGGATTGTGATGGGAGTTTTCCTTTTTCCAAGAGATTTGGTCGATCATTGATGAAATAAAAGAGGATAATGATGTCATCATCCACATTTAATGCCATGTCAACATCCACATGTCATTCCACATCACCCAATTTTATGCCTCACGATGACGTATCATGCCACATCAACATCCATGTGTCATGCCATGTTAGCAGTTGCCATGTTATCCTAGAAGTGTTTGATGGTCGATGGTCAGACCGATCAATTTGGGGAAGTGTTTTCGATAGTCATCGAGGATCGTCGATCGCCAATAGGTGGATGGTCGGGAATCATACGAATTGGTGAAACATTTTCATTCACCAATGAATATTGTTGATGTCCGAAGGTTGGGTCGGTTGGTTTGGAGTTGTGTGCAAATCCGTCATCAGGAAATTGGGACGATGGTCAACGGTTGGGTTCGTTGTTTGGGTAAGGAGTCATGCATGACCAAAGGAAAGTGTTGATCACCGATCAAATGATGTAGTCATATCAATGGATCATATTGCATGGGATTTGAGATCAACGGTTCATATTTAAAGGGATACTATAGTAAAAAAATAGTCAGTTTTTTACAATTTTTTGTGGTTTTTGAAGGTCATTAACTTGCGGGGAATTTTTGAGGGCATAAACAAAAAATTTATCCAATAAAAACACACAAGAATAAAGTGTACAAAGATACATTTTGTCTCTGTATCTCAAATAAAATAACTCAGAGAGATCTATCCAATGAGCAAAATTGTTCACAAAACAAAGCTCGTATGAGAAAGTTACAACCAAAACAGTAAGGGTAAAATTTTGTCACCAAATTTACTTTTGGAGAAAATAACCCCATGTTCAAAAGTTTGTTTGGAGAACAAGAGTAGTCGATGGAAAGTGTATGACCCTTAGAGGCCAACGCTACTGTCAGATTTTGGTTATGGGTACCTGAAAATGCATAGGAAGAGAAATAAGTTACTTGTAGCATGCAAGGATAAATTGGGTAAAACAACCTAAACTTCTCTGGACCATAACTTTCATCTCGAAGCTCAGATTTGAGAAAATGAATAGTTGTTTGAAATTTCTCAAGGAGTAGAAGACATATACCAACCCAAAATTTTGAATTAGACAATAAAATCTTTCAGAAATTAATAAAAATATTTCTATAGCAGTAAAAGAGTGGGAATTGCAGCATGTAAATGTTGTAAATTTTCACTCAGAACTCAGATTGAGGGATGAGTACAACTATTGGAAAGTTTTTTTAGAGAGGAATGCATATAAGGAATCAAATTTTGAATTGATGAAAAAATAACTTGTATTATATATGATGAAATTGTTGATGTTTGGACAACATCATGAAGACATTCTCATAGATTAATAATTAATAATATAATTATTGATTATTAAATATTATATATAATAAGTAAATGATAATAATAAATAGTTATTGATTATCCAAGGGATGCATCCTTTCATGGATAGTCACCATATGTTCTCTATATATGGAACACTCATCATTTTAATAATATTATCTCACATAGAAAAATCAACATGGTATCACAACAGATTCTATATTTCCTAGTGGGTAATGTACAACCCTCAATGTTAGATACAAATATCTGAATGTAGAGATTAATCTAGGGTTATACATCTATTAAACAATTTTAAGTTGTCGGTACGTATGACTTCAGCTAAAAGGATTAAAGATATACAAATATTTTTTCCATGGCCATTGTAAGACCATGGGTTCCATTTTTAGCACACGTATGATATTGAAAGATATTGGTAAACAACAATATTACACTACAAGAAGATACGAATGGATATATAGTTGCGCTAGTGAAAAACGTGGTTGAAGAGGTGGCTAAACATTGTACGAAGAGATTCCATAGCTAGCCTTATAATTAATGGTACTACCCCACCGTGGTTCACTCGTAAGCCATAGTTGTGATTTCTGAGTACCTATCATGAGCATTTAATAGAAAGTGAACTCCAGTAGTAGTTCAGTTGGCTCGATCAAATTTTACTAATTTTGTTGGCTCGATGGCACAGAAAATGTATTTGTAATTTCTGACTGGCTATCAAGATCATCCAGTTAAAGGAGAACTCCATTTGTAGTTACCATGGGTCAATTGAACACAAACCATATTTGTAATTTCTGAGTGCCTATGGTGAGGATATAATTGAAGGCGAACTCCATTTGTGTTTACCATGGGTTGATCGAATGAAAACCATATTTGTAGTTTCTGAGTGCCTATGGTGAGCATCTAATTGAAGGCGAACCTTCATTTGTAGTTCCCTTGGTTGGATCAAATGCAAATCATATTTGAAATGTCTAAATTCCTATTGTCCTGGGAGAGATGGATCTGATATTTGGAGAGACTTGTCTCTATCTGGCTGAAACCCATGTTCAAGAGATGTAATTGATGAGTTTGACTCCCCAGGAATTGCATAGGGTTTCCAATGGTTGTTTACTATGCAGACACACTCATCGTGATCTCATGGGATGGGGAGGAAAATAAAAGCATAAAGTCCATGGTAATGACGAGTAAGGGTTGACTTAACTCCATTCCTCTATGAGAAGTGGGCATGATAATTTTGTGGAAGCATTACTGTACACATGTGCAAATTTTTATGTGGTAAACTATGGTGAGCCCACGAATTTGCATTACACTGTGAGCAAAGGGTTGGTTAATATTTCGTAAGTTTTAATCTCCAATGGTGCTAATGTCAAGCTAAAGGACAAGTTTGGTTACACTCCATTGCATCAGTAAGCAAGGGTAGGGAAGCCATAAATATGTGAGTTTTTGAAAAGAGATGTTTAAAGTAACAGTGTGAGACATTCTTCTGAGAGGGTTCTTTGTGGACTAGTAGGGGGAATGTGGACTTCATACTAACGTGCATCAGATGGTTATATGAAGGAACCAAAACATTGGTTTCACAAGGAAACCTTGATATTTCATGGGAGACATTGGATGCAGGAGGAAACTTCGATGTGTCCTAGAGAATACATTGATTCCAGGAGGGAACCTCAATATGTTTTAGACATGTGTTCCACGAGGAAACCATGAGATATCTAGTATGGACACAATTAATGAGTGAAGCTTGAGGTTGGACACTTTAGGATACTTATGTTTTGAGAATACATTCATGTACCCAAGGATAAAAGGACCAAGCTAGACCCTTTAGGAAGAAATGGTACATTTGTGGGGTACAATGAGTATTCGAAGGGACATCGGATCTACATCCCTAGTCAAAGACAGATTGAGGTGAGTAGAGATGTTACCTTTGAGGAGGAGTTATCCTTTAGGATATCTAGAGAGGATATTACATGGATATTGATAGTGAGAGATAGGGAGAGATGGTTCCTTCTCCTCCTCACCCTCCAGCGGTTCAGAGGGAGACAGTTGAGCCTATTGATCCAATTGATCATGTTGATCCTGTAGCTCCAGTTAATGTTACCAAAGCTATTGTAGTAGGTAGGAAGAGACATGCATGGGATCATCAGACTCTGCAGGAAGAAAATGTACATGCAACTCCTCGTGGTACCTTCCGAGATAGAAAGAGACTTCATAGATATTCATTCTTTGTCACAACTATGAGCCACAATCATTGATTTTGAGCCTTCCTGTGATGAGGAGGAATCTTGTCATTCAGTATGGAGAGATGTCATGATAGAGGATTATCATTCCATCATGAATAACGATGTGTGGGATATTGTTCATAGACATGAGGGGAAGTTTTTAGTGACTTCCAAGTGGATCTATAAGATCAAACACACAACTAATGGGAGAATTGAGAAAAACAAAATGAAAATTGTTGCTAGAGGATTCTCTCAGGTGGAGGGAATATATTATGAGGAGACATTTTCTCCTGTTTCTTGATACACTTCTATCTGGATGATTATTTCCCTTGTAACATCCATGGGTTGAAGACTACATCATATGGGTGAAGACAACCTTTCTCAATGGATAGATTGAGGAAGAAGTATGCATCGAGGAACCAGATCGTTTCGTGATACATGAGAAGGAGTATCATGTGTGCAGGTTGAAAAAGACCCTATATGGACTCAAGCAGGCACCTCAAGATTGGTATGCGAGGATTGATGGACACCCGATGAGTTTGGGCTTCATAAAAGTTATTGTTGATATCAACCTATAATACAATATTGTTAATGGTAATTCCTTGATTTTGGTCCTCTACGTTGATGATTTATTCCTCAGTGGTACAAAAGGCCTTATTATTGAATGAAAGTATGTGTTGGCCTATAATTTTGAGATGAAGGAACTTGGTATGATGCACTACTTCTTGGGACTAGAAGTGTGACATAGAAATGATGAGATCTTCCTTAGTCAAGGGAAGTATACAGTTGAGATATTGAATAAGTTTGGGATGATGAATTGTAAGTGCATGGCTACACCAATGGTGATGAATATGAAGAAACTAAGTGTGCATTCTTCCAATTTTGATGATATTGATCCAACCCTGTACAAAAAGTTGATTGAATCATTGCTTTATCTCATTAACACTAAACCATATATTTTCTATGCAGTGACTTCACTTAGCGAGTTTATGAGTCAGTTGAGACAAGCATACTAGATTTTTATGAAGCATGTGTTGAGATACCTGCAAGGCATAGTTGGAAATGGTCTGAGATATACTTCTAGTATTGACATTAGATTGCAGGGATATACTGACTTTGAGTAGGAAGGGAGCAAAGTGGAAAAGAAGAGAACCTCCAGGTGTTTCTTCACTTTGCGATCTACCATGGTTTCCTGGTGTAGCAAGAAACATATTTATGTGGCTTTGAGCATAGCTTAAATAGAGTACATTACATTGAGTTTGAAATTTCGCGAAGCAGTGTGGATTTGAAATATCCTTGCAAATTTATTTTGACATGTGATGGATTCCACCATTATTCATTATGATAACCAGAGTTCTGTGAATCTCTCAAAGAATCCAATGTTTCATGAAAAATCGAAACAAATTGAGATCAAGTACCATTACATCTAAGGCATGGTGCAAAGGAAGGAAGTACTAGTGCAATACCTTCCTATATATGAGTAGGTTTTTGATGTTATTACCAAACAAGGATGAAGTTCAAGTACTTACGTGATAGACTTGGGGTGGCAAAGAATGCCTCCTTCCCTTAGAGGGAGTGTTGATGTTTGCAACTTCTTGAGACAATCTCAAGATCGTACTCCTCTATGACTGAGTTGAGTTGATCTATGAGGACACTTATCTGAGAAGGGATAAGTGGGTTTGGGATTATATCCCAACATCCCTTATGGAGAGCACATGAGGACATGTCAAGGGAGTTGACCTTGACCTCACACACTATGGGGGGTTTACCCTAGTGTTTCTAGAGGGAGTAGCCTCTAGAAGTTCACATGGATAGATATTCTCCAGATCGTACTCCTTTGTGAGTGAGTTCAGTTTATTTCTGAGGACACTTATCTGAGAAGGGATAAGTGGGACACTTATCTAACAAGGGATAAGTGGGTTTGGGATGATATCCCAACGTCCCTTGTGGAGAGCACATGAGGACACATCCCTTATGGAGAGCACATGAGGAAATGTCAAGGGAGTTGACCTTGACGTCACACACTATGGGGATTTGACCCTAGTGTTACTAGAGGGAGTAGCCTCTAGAAGTCCACATGGGAGTTCCATGTGTGAAATACCTTTTGCTACTATGGTGGTTGTATACCACTAGTGGATATTATGTGTCTATGGACAATAGTTGTGTGCTACTACAATGGTTGTGTACCACTGGTAGTGAATGTGTGTCACTGGACAATATTTGTCTGCTACTAGTTGATTACATAGTAGTCAGTGGACTATTAGATGAAGACACCATGGAATGATACCTCCATAGATAATACAGACTACTGATGTTTCCGTATGGGGCAGACCTTCTCCTAGATTGGCTGCAGACTAAGGGAGATATGATAAATCTATCATAAAGGTTCACTTGTGGTAAATGGGCCCAGGCGTATTCCTTCCTTGATCATGACAAGGAATGATATGGAATTGAGGTGCTTGAGGTGATTTCCATGTGTTAGTTAGCATCAGGTTGACATTCACTCACGGGGGTGTACCTGTGCTAAACGACCATGATGTAGTCTTTTTCCTAGTCATGGTGATTTGATAAGGAATCATAAAGACTGAAGATGCTATATGCTATCACATGTGGACCCAAAGTGAGACTGATCTCAGAGAGAGTCAATTGGCTTAGAGGGAGAGTCAGAAAAGGAGTTATCCTCAATTCAGGTAGGAGAGAGACATATCCCAAGACTAACATACAAGTGTCATGAATCTAGGGTGAAGTTTTTATACTTTAGAGACAAGCTTGTCATGATGCAGAATGTTTCCCTCGTTGAGAGGGAGTGTTGATGTTTGGAAAACATCAGGAAGACATTCTCTTAGATTAATAATTGATAATATAATTATTGATTATTAAATAATATAAATAATAAGTAAATGATAATAATAAATAGTTATTGATTATCCAAGGGATTCATTCATTCATGGATGGTAACCATATATTCTCTATATACAGAACACTCATCATTGTAATAATATTATCTCACATAGAAAAATCAACAAAAATGTTTTATACTATGCATGTATAACAATAATTATTATATGCACATTTCTTGTAGAATTAGTGATCCTTATTTTATGAGTAGAACGAAATGAATACATATTATTAATAGATTCTTACCACAAAATAGCATAGATACAGTAAAATTGGTTTTCTATTCAATAATGAAATAAGCCCGAAACTATAAAATGCAGCAGAAACAAGATCGTTGGAATGGTGGTGGCTTATCTCTGAGAAGAGATGTGATGGTTGCGCTCATTCGCCAGAAAATGATTAAAATGAGGCTCTGGGGGATTTTTAAAATAAACAGGAATTCCAAAAACCCTAGACATCCAAAAACTTAACCCTAGGAGATGAAGCACCAAAAGTCATGTGGGCCCCGTTTGGGTAAGTTAGTACATTAACTTCCTGGGGTCGTAACTTTTGCATACGATCTCAGTTTTAGGCGTATGATAGCCCGTTCGAAAGACATTGTCAAGGAGATTCATTTTTAGGTCTTAGTCATGCCTTTGATTATAATTGAGAAACTTGATCCCAAAAAACCTTCATTTAGGCCCTCAAAATGGCCCTGGAAGTGAAAACTGCTAAAAATAGTAAATTGCCAAAATTGCCAGAAAACTGTTTAGAGCCAGTTGGAAAAGGTGGGTGGCCATCAATATCCATCTAGATCAATCCTCCCTCCTTAGGAAACAATGGTATCCATTGCGTTGAGCTCCCCCATCAGATTAGGAAATTTCTGTTGAATTTGACCTCGGGTGAGCCACTTGCCTTGGTGCAGGAGTTGCCCTACTTTGACGACTTGATAAATTTGGATCCTTTGTTGTCCAGTTCCGTTGATTTGTGTGTCCACAATATGATCATTGGATGCCTATTAGATGCAGTCAGGGTTGATATCTGTTGGTGTCAGTTGTTTTTCTATGTCTGAGGTGTCCAATAATGGTGGGAAATAAGGGCGAAGGAGATCCACGTTGAATAATGGGTGCAGGCCAAGGAATGGAGGAATTTTGAGCTCAAAAGAATTATTCCCCATGGCCTTGGTGATGGTTTATGGCCCATAACATAGTGGGCGAAGTTTCCGATGGGGTCCTATAAGGCGTTCTTTCTGCAAATGAAACCAAACTTTGTCTCCCACCTGAAACTTATGTGGCACCCGATGTTGATCATGGAATTGTTTTTACTTGTCATTAGACTTTTGTAGGATATATTGAACCTATTGGTGGCTATACTGGATCCCTCAATGAACCAGGTGGCTTTTTCATCTTCAGTTAGAATAGGAGATGAGTCAGTTGAGGTGACCGCAAGGGGAAGTGAAACATCTATGGGACCCAATGGTTGGAATCCCAACCCCACCTGAAAGGGGCTGTGGTCGGTTGAGCTATGCAGGGCTCGATTGTAGCTATAATGGACATAGGGAAGGCTATCATCCCATGTGTGAGGGTGATTTGAATTATACATGCGAAGGATATGCACGACCATTCGATTTACGACCTCGGTTTGGCCAGCTGTCTGGGGGTGGAAGGCCGTGGATTTGGTTAGCTTGGTGTTCAGTAGTGACTAGAGGCTCAACCAGTATGTGATGAGAAATTGACTATCTCTATCTGAGACAATGGTTTGTGGGAGTCCAAAATGTACCCAAAACCGTTCAAAGAAGAGATTGGCAGTGGCCTCTACTGTGATGCTCTTCTTCCAGGCAACCAGAATCGCCATCTTAGAAAAGCGGTCAACAACCATACAAACACAGTCATTTCCTCACTTGGTGGATGGGAGGCCCAACATGTAGTCCATTGAGATGGATTATCATGGCTTGTCTTGTGTAGGAAGAGGGGTGTAGAGGCCTTGTTTCTTAGTGGTTGGTTTGGAAATAGCGCAGGCAGTGCAGGACCTGATATACTTGCTGACCTCCTGTCAGAGTTTCGGCCAGTAGAAATGTTTCTGTAGAATTGCCACTGTCTTTGCGATGCCAAAGTGTCCTACCACCCGACTATATTGGGATTCCCATATCATATTCTCTTGCTCGCTTTATGGAACACACATATGGCCCAGACGACACAGAAACCCATCCTGAAGATAGAAATTATCGACGACTATGTTTTCACCCAACATTTGGTAGGTGATGGCAAAGTCTGGGTCTGTCTCATAGAGTTGGGGACATCCAAAGGTGTCATGGCCGCAAGATTCTAGCACTTTAGTGAGTGTCGAGACTAGTGGTCTACTAAGGAAATCAGCGATGCGATTGGTGCTTCTTGTTTTATACTTGATGTTAAGGTGGAATTGCTGCAAGTATGTGGACCACTTTTGATGGTGGTCATTCTACAATTTTCCTTGTGTCTACATAAACTGTAGTGGCTTATGATCAGTGTGCATGACTGTATCCTTCCCAAGAATGTAATGTCTCCACTAGCGGCAAGCTTGCACAATGGAGTACATTTCTTTTTCATAAGTAGGGTACTTATGGACAACATTATATAGTGTCTCACTATGATATGCCATGGGGTGGTTGTGCTAAGTGAGAACAACACCCACAACATAGTCTAAAGGATCTATCTCAATCTCAAAGGGATGTTGCAGGTCTGGTAGTGAAAGTACTAGGGATGAGCACAAACACTACTTCAAATCATCTAATGCTTGTTTTTGGGACCGGACCCACGCAATTTTTTCCTTACCACCACCCCTGGTGATTTGGATGAGGGCCCAGGCAATATGGGAGAATCCCAACACAAACCTACGGTAGAAACTGGCAAGGGCGAAAAGGATCTGAATCTCAGTGAGTGTGGTTGGGGCTGGCCAGTCAGTAATGACTTGGATCTTGGTTGGATCCAAATGTACACCATGTTGATTAGTGATGTAGCCCAGGTAATGGACCCTGTCCATGCTGAAGGAGAATTTTTCCAAGTTGGCATATAGATTGTGCTGCCACAGGGTTTGCATAACCTGTTGAATATGCTGCAAGTGTTCGGCACAAGTCTTGTTGTAAATGAGAGTGTCATCCAGATACATCACTATAAAATTATTGGTGAATGGTCACATGATATCATCCATCATCCTCATAAAAGTGGCCAGAGAATTTGTCAAACCAAAGGGCATGACCAACCATTCAAAAAGGCCTTCCTTTGAATTGAAGGCGGTCTTCCATACATCTGCCTATTCTATCGGGACCTCAAGGTATCCAGACTTCAGATCAATCTTACTGAAGTATTTATCCCCCATGAGTTGATCAAGGAGGTCGTCGATTTAGGGAATCAGGTACTGGTTTATGACTATGATTTTATTCAGAGTCCAGTAATCAATGCAGAGTTGCGAGCTTTCATCTTTCTTCTGTACCAGCACGATTGGGCTCCTACAAGGTGATGATATGGGACAGATGTGCCCCTTGTGGAGTAGTTCTTGGATTTGTCTCTTCATCTCCTCATTCTCTAACAAAGAGAGATGATAGAATGGCCCATTGGAAAATGATGCATCGGGGTTCAGATCGATGGGGTGCTTGACCTGGCAGTGCAGAGGTACCCTGGTAGGTGAGGAGAAGATATCCGAGTATTCTTCCATGACCTTATCTACTTGCTTATGTTGTGTGGAGAGGTCGACCACAGAGACCCTGGATGTGGCTCTGATATTTCTCTTATTCTGAGAGCGAATCAGGAAGAAGACAAACTTCCACGTCTGAGAGATGACCTTCATGCATTACTTAGCAGAGATCAAGGAAATAACACTAGGTGGGACTACCTCAGGTATCCTATACAATTTCCTGTTCAAAGTAATAATAACACTATGAGGCCTAGACTCATATACAACATGAAATTTCCATAAATAAGGTTGTCCCAAAAGAACATCACAAACTTAGAGAGGAGAAACATCACACAATACCTCATCTTTGAAGGGCTTGATGCCATATGACAGTCGACACTGTTGGCTGACGTGGAGATCGCTTCCTTGGCGAAGCCATAAAATGGTGTAGGGTTGTGGGTGAGGCATTGTGGGAACAACCAGCCACTTGATGACCTTTGCAGAGATGAGGTTCTTCTGGCTACCACTATCAATGATGAAGTGCAGTGGGGTGCCTTTTACCCACATTTGCGAATGGAAGAGGTGCTCTCCTTCTTCTTGCTCGTCTGGTTCACTAGGCTAGAGATTGGTGGTAGCAACGGTGGCACTAGGTTCCACATCAATGATCCATCTTCCCCTTTCTGGTTCTATCTCAGAGTCAGAATCCGCATATGATTCAGAGGCTTTCACTTCAGCCACCAACGACTGCTTTGAGAGACAATCAATAGTGTTATGCCAAGGGCTCTTATGAAAGTTGCACCACTTCCTGGTATCTTTCTTTGTCTTTCAAGTGTCCTTCTTTGCTTGTGGCTTGGAATGGTTGTCCTGATACTATCCATCTTTTCTCTGTCCTTTTTTCTGTGGGTTGGGGCCACCCTTTCCTGGCTTTTGTTGTGAGGGTTTCCCAGGCCCAAATTGTCGCGTCTTTTGTTTGAGATTCTGCTCGATTTTGACGGTATATCGGTAGGTTGCGCTCAAGGATGAGATGTCTAGAAATTCCATTTCAGTATGGATGTATCTATGCAGAGCACCAAGATACTTGAGCACCATATGTCACTTTGAATCTTTGATCTCTAGCTTGGTGCGCAAGGTATGAAAGATATCTGTGAAATCTGGCACTGCTTGGTCTCTTTCTTGCCACAGTGTGGTCCATTTGGTATATAAGTCATCATAACTTCCGACAGGGTAGTATTGTTTATTAATATCATCCTTGAAGGAATCCCAAGTGGCTTTGACTGTAAATAATGAGGGTTACTCTGTTTCCTTTTTCTCACAAAACGTTTCCCACCAATCTTTGACATGGTGGACAATTTTGAGGAGCGCAAAAGTAATCTTTTCTCTATTCGAGAAGTTATGGACAGAAAAATACACTTCTAGCAGATTCAACCACTTGTCTACAATATCTGTGTCTATCTGACCTTCAAATATAGGAATATCAAAGGTTATTTGTACCTTGAAGGGGGTGGTGCCTCCGCTCGAAGAAGATGTGTCACCTGTTGGTAGCTGCTAAGGGATTTGCTTGAAACTATCCATCATCTCGTTCCTTTGTTGCATGAGGGATTCCTCAATCAACAGTTTGAAAGGATATCATGTCCCATCATCTTTCTTTTCTCCTTCCATGAGAGGTCACTTGGGTGTGCGATAGATTTTTTCCTCAAGAGAAACAAGCTCAAGACCCAACTCTTTGTACTCTGACCTCGTTGGGGACATGCATTAAGATGACAAGGAGCAGACCGATCTAATACAACTGATCCAGATTTTATGAGTAGAACAAAATGAATACAGTTTATTAACAGATTCTCAACACGAAATAGTAGAGATATAGTAAAACTGGTTTTCTATTCAATAGTGAAATAAGCTGAAACTATAAAATGCAACGGAAATAAGCTTGCTAGAATGGTGGCAACTTATCTCTGAGAAGAGATGTGACCGTTGTGCTCATTCGCTAGAAGATGATTACAATGAGGCTCTAAAGGAATTTTACAATAAATAAGAATTCCAAAAACCCTAGACATCCAAAAACCTAACCCTAGGAGATGAAGCGCCAAAAGTCATGTGGGCCCCGTTTGGGTAAGTTAGTACATTAACTTCCTGGGGTCTTAACTTTTGCATACGATCTTTGTTTTAAGCGTATGATAGCCTGTTGGAAAGGTATCATTGAGGATATTCATTTTGGGGGTTCAATCATGCCTTTAGCTATCATCGAGAAACTTGATCCCGAAAAACCTTCATTTAGGCCCTCAAAATGGCCCCAGAAGTGAAAACTGCTAAAAATAGTAAATTGCCAAAATTGCCAAAAAACTGTTTTGAGCCAGTTGGAAAAGGTGGGTGGCCACTGATATCCATATGGATCAATCCTCCCTCCTTAGGAAGCAATGGTATCCATTGCGTTGAGTTCCCCCATTAGATGACGAAATTTCTATTGAATTTGGTCCCGAGTGAGCCACTTGCCTTGGTGCAGGAGCTGCCTTGCTTTGACGACTCGATAAAGATGGATCCTTTGTTGTCGAGTTCCCTTGATATTTGTGTCCATAATATGATCATTGGATGGTTGTTTGATGCAGTCGATGTTGATATTGGTTGGTGTCAGTTGTTCTATTACGTCTGAGGTGTCCAATAATGGTGGGGAATAAGGGCGAAGGAGATCCATGTTGAATGTTGGGTGCATGCCAAGGAAAGGAGGAATGTTGAGCTCAAAAGAATTATCCCCCATAGCCTTGGTGATGGTGTACGGTCCATAATGGAATGGGAGAAGCTTCTTATGGGTTCTTGTAAGGCATTCTTTTTGCAAGTGCAACCAAACTTTGTTTCCCACCTGAAACTTATGTGGCACCCGATGTTGATCATGGCATTTTTTGTACCTGTCATTGGACTTTTGTAGGATATCCTGAACCTGTTTGTGGATGTGCTAGATCTTCTCACTGAACCGGGTGGATTTTTCATCTTCAGTTGGAACAGGATATGAGTTGGTCTAGGTGACCGCAAGGGGAAGTGCAACATCTATGGGACCCAATAGTTGGAATCTCAACCCCACTTGAAAAGGGTTGTGGCTGGTTGATCTATGCAAGGCTCGATTGTATCTATGATGGACATAACGAAGGCTCTCATCCCATGTGTGAGGGTGCTTTGAATTATACATGCGAAGGATATGCACGCCCATTTGATTTACAACCTCGGTTTGGGCATCCGTCTGGGGGTGGAAGGCCATGGATTTGGTTAACTTAGTGTCCAGTAGTGACCAGAGGCTCGACCAGAATGTGATGAGAAATCGACTGTTCCTATCCAATAAAATGATTTGTGGGAGTCCAAAATGTACTCAGACCCATTCAAAGAAGACATTGGCAGTGGCCTCTACTGTGATGCTCTTATTGCAGGCAACCAGAATCGCCATCTTAGAAAAGATGTCAAAAACCACCAAAAAACAGTCATTTCCCCACTTGGTGGACAAGAGGCCCAACATGTAGTCCATTGAGATGGATTCCCATGGCCTTCCAGGAGCATGAAGAGGGGTGTACAGGCCTTGTTTCTTAGTGGTTGGTTTGGAAATAGGACAGGCAGTGTAGGACCTGATATACTTGCTGACCTCCTGTTGGAGTTTCGGCCAGTAGAAATGTTTCTATAGCATCACTACTGTCTTTTCGATGCCGAAGTGTGCTGCCACTCGACTGTAGTGGGATTCCCATATCATCTTTGCTCACTCGCTTGATGGAATACAGGTATGGCCCAAACGACACAACAACCCATCCTGAAGATATAAGTTATCGACGACTATGTTTGCACCCAACATTTGGTAGGTGGTGGTGAAGTCTGGGTCTGTCTCATAGAGTTGGGGCCATCCAGAGGTCTCATTGCCGCAATATTCTAGCACCATGGTGAGTGCCATGACTAGTGGTATTTTGAGGCAATCAATGACGCGATTGGTGCTTCCTATTTTATACTTGATGTTGAGGTGGAATTGCTGCAAGTATGTGGACCACCATCAAAAGTGGTCCACANAATTGCTGCAAGTATGTGGACCACTTTTGATGGTGGTCATTCTGCAATTTTCCTTGTGTCTTCATAAACTGCAGTGGCTTATGATTAGTGTGGATGACTATCTCCTTCCCAAGAATTTAATGTCTCCACTAGCGGCATGCTTGCACAATGGAGTACATTTCTTTGTCATAAGTAGGGTACTTATGGAAAACATTAGATAGTGTCTCACTATGATAGGCCACGAGGTGGCCATGCTGAGTGATAATGACACCCACAACATAGTCTGAAGCATCTGTCTTAATCTCAAAGGGATGTTGCAGGTATGGTAGTGAAAGTACTCATGATGAGCACAAGCGCTTCTTCAAATCATCGAATTCTTGTTGTTGGGACCGACCCCACGCAAATATTTCCTTACCACCACCCCTGGTGATTTGGCTGAGGGCCCAGGCAATATGGGAGAATCCCAACACAAACCTACAGTTGAAATTGGCAAGGACCAAGAAGCTTCGAAGCTCAGTGAGTGTGGTTGGGGCTGGCCAGTCATGGATGACTTAGATCTTGGTTGGATCCACATGTACACCATGTTGATCAATGATGTAGCCCAGGTAATGGACCATGTCCATCCTGAAGGAGCATTTTTCCAGGTTGGCGTATAGCTTGTGTTGCTGCAGGGTTTGCAGAACCTGCTGAATATGATGCAAGTGTTCATCCCAAGTCTTGTTGTAAATGAGAATGTCATCCAAATAAACCACTACAAAATTATTGGTGAATGGTCGCAGGATATCATCCATCATCCTCATCAAAGTGGCCGAAGCATTTTTCAAACCAAAGGGCATGGCCAATCATTCAAAAAGGGATTCCTTTGACTTGAAGGTGGTCTTCCATACATCTGTCTTTTCTATCAGGACTTGGTGGTAGTCAAACTTTAGATTAATCTTATTGAAGTATTTATCCCCCGTGAGTTGATCAAGGAGGTCGTCGATTCAGGGAATTGGGTACCGGTTTCTGACTGTGATTTTATTCAGAGCCTGGTAATCAATGCAGAGTCGCTAGGTTCCATATTTCTTCTATACCAGCACGATTGGGCTCCTGCAAGGTGATGAGATGGGACAAATGTGCCCCTTTTAGAGCAGTTCTTGGATTTGTTGCTTGATCTCCTCATTCTCTAACAGAGAGTGCAGAGTCGCCAGGTTCCATCTTTCTTCTATACCAGCATGATTGGGCTCCCGCAAGGTGATGAGCTGGGACAGATGTGCCCCTTTTGGAGCAGTTCTTAGATTTGTCACTTGATCTCCTCATTCTCTAACAGAGAGGGATGATAGAATGGCCCATTGGGCAGCAGTGCACCGTGGATCAGATCGATGGGGTTCTTGACCTGACAGTGTAGAGGTACCCTGGTAGGTGAGGAGAAGATATCTGAGTATTCTTCCACAACCTTATCTACTTGCTTCTGCTCTGTGGATAGGTCGGCAGCAGAGACCCTGGATGTGGCTATGATATTTCTCTTATTCTGAGAGCGAATCACAAAGAAGAAAAACTTCCTCGTCTGAGAGATGACCTTCCTACATTGCTTAGCAAAGAACAAGGAAATAGCACTAGGTGGGATTGCCTCAGGTATCCTATACAATTTCATGTTCAAAGTAATAATAACACTACAAGGCCT
>JASDQU010100335.1:62960-75457 GCA_032191745.1 Picea mariana
TTCTGAGAGCGAATCACAAAGAAGAAAAACTTCCTCGTCTGAGAGATGACCTTCCTACATTGCTTAGCAAAGAACAAGGAAATAGCACTAGGTGGGATTGCCTCAGGTATCCTATACAATTTCATGTTCAAAGTAATAATAACACTACAAGGCCTAGACTCATATACAACATGATGTTTCCATAAATAAGGTTGATCCAAAATAACATCAAAAACTTCGAGAGGAGCAACATCACACAATACCTCATCTTTGAAGGGCTTGATGTCATATGACAATCGACACTGTTGGATGACATGGAGATTGCTTCCTTGGTGAAGCCATCTAATGGTGTAGGGTTGTGGGTGAGGTGTTATGGGCATGGCCAACTGCTTGACGACCTCTACAGAGATGAGGTTCTTCTGGCTACTGCTNCTTCTTTGAGCGACAATCAACAGTGTTATGCCAAGGGCTCTTATGGAAGTCGCACCACTTCTCGATATCTTTCTTTGTCTTTCTAGTGTCCTTCTTTGCTTGTGGCTTGGATTGGTTGTCCTGATACTATCCATCTTTGCTCTGTCCTTTTTTCTGCTGGTCTGGGCTGCACTTTCTTGGATTTTTTTGTGAGGGGTTCCCAGGCCCAAATTGCCATGTCTTTTGTTTGAGCTTCTGCTTGATTTTGACATCATATCGGTAGGCCGCACCCAAGGATGAGATGTCTAGAAATTCCATTTCGGTCTTGATGTATCTATCAAGAGCACCACAATAATTGAGGACCAGATGTCGCTCTGAATCTTTGATACCCATCTTGGTGCATAAGGTATGGAAGATATTTGTGAAATCTGGCACTGCTTGGTCTCTTTCTTGTCGTAGTGTGGTCCATTTGGTATATAAGTCATCATAACTTCCAACATGGTAGTATTGTTCCTCAATAGCATCTCTAAAGGAATCCTAGGTGGTTGTGACTGTAAATAATGAGGGTTCCCCTGTTTCCGTTTGCTCACAGAATGTTTCCCACCAATCTTTGACATGGGGGACGACTTTGAGGAGCACAAAAGTAATCTTTTCTCTATTCAAGAAGTTATGGACAAAAAAATACCCTTCTAGTAGATTCAACCACTTGTCTACAGCATCTGCGTCTATCTGACCTTCAAATATAGGAATATCAAAGGTTATTTTTACCTTGAAGGGGGCGGCAGCTCCGCTCGAAGAGGATGCATCGCTTGTTGGTAGCCGCCAAAGGATTTGCGCGAAACTATCCATCATCTCATTCCTTTGTTGTGTGAGGGCTTCCTCAATCAACAGTTTGAAAGGATCTCATGTCTCATAATATTTATTTTATCCTACCATGAGAGGTCATTTGGGCATGTGAGAGATTTTTTCCTCAATAGAAACAAGCTCAAGACCCAACTCTTTGTACTCTGACCTCGTTGGGGACATGCATTAAGACGACAAAGAGCATATCGCTCTGATACCACTGATTCAGATTTTATGAGTAGAACGAAATGAATACCGATTATTAACAGATTCTTAACACAAAATAGTAGAGATATAGTAAAACTGGTTTTCTATTCAATAATGAAATAAGTTGAAACTGCAAAATGCAGCGAAAACAAGATTGTTGGAATGGTGGCGACTTATCTCTGAGAAGAGATGTGACGACTGCACTCATTTGCCAAAAGATGATTACAATGAGGCTCTGAAGGCCTTTTACAATAAAAAATAATGCCAAAATCCCTAGACATCCAAAAACCTAATCCTACGAGATGAAGCACCAAAAGTCATGTGGGCCCCGTTTGGGTAAGTTAGTACATTAATTTCCTGGGGTCGTAACTTTTGCATACGATCTCTATTTTAGGCATATGATATCCCGTTGGAAAGGTATCATCGAGGATATTCATTTTTTGGGATCAATAGTTCCTTTAGCTATTATTGAGAAAATCGATCCCGAAAAACCTTCATTTAGGCTCTCAAAATGGCCCCAGAAGTGAAAACTGCTAAAAATAGTAAATTGCCAAAATTGCCAAAAAACTGTTTTGAGCCAGTTGGAAAAGGTGGGTGGCCACCGATATCCATCTGGATCAATTAGAGGTACAATAAAGAAACTTTGATTCTTATATGAGGACTGGAGTTATGGAATATGCTCAAGGATCTTACAACCATGAGAAAGATATTAGAGGTCATCATGTTAGCATGGTAATGCTGAAACATAGTCAAATGCAAGAAGATATAGGAAAGAGCCTCTCACTATGAGAAGAATGCATAGGGAAGTGAATAAATATAGATTTTATAATGAAAGGATTATGAAGGATCAAGAAGAGATACATCAAAGCTTAAACATAAGAAAGTTAATAAGGACTTTGGGACTAAGAAAGCAACTAGTGCTAGACAAGTGTCATGATTTAGATCCCATAGAAAAAGATATGATCATGGAAATGATAGGAAATAAATAAGTATTAGCAGGTGCCTTTATTCTCAAAGGAAATCCACTAGAATAACTCATGCAATTTCAGGGCCAGAGAGTAGCCCAAGTGTGTTACATGTTAGGAGGCAAAGAAGGAGGCTTGAGGTATACATATTGCAAGGTGATATCTATAATATCAAGCCACCTAATTTCAATGGTGATCACTAGAAAGGAGAAGAGGTCGAGGCCTGACTGTTGGAAATGAGAAAATATTTTCAGCTGCATGAGTACCCCTCCTCCGTAAAAGTTATAATTTCCACCGACCACTTGCAAGGAAAGGCATTCATGTGGTGGGATCAACTTAAGAAAGCCAAGAACCTTTATGAGAAGAGGATCTCTTGGAGGAATTTCAAATGATATTTCCAAGAGAAATATTTTTCCGAGAATTGCTATGAAAGAAATATGAAAGCATTCTTTGAAATCATGTTGGAAAGCATGACAATTAAGGAATATGAGAAGATGTTCTTTGAGTTATTGAAGTATGCTGACTTCATCAAGGATGAGAAGGTAAAAATACAAAGGTTTTTGAGTGGCTTACCATCCCTCTATAGTGGAAAGTTACAATATGATAACCCCAAGTCCTTGGGGTAAACCATAAGGAGAGAAGACATATTTATGAGCAAAGCACATGAAGGTTAGCTTTCTAAAAGGCTTGGAATTATAATATGAAAGGGAGAAAGGATAAAAGGAAGAACGGTTTTAGGCCACTCTTTTTCAGGAATAAATCCCAAGAAAATTAGCAAGGGTAGTCAACCCAAAATGAGCAAAATACCACAAATTCATTTGGGAAAAGGCCAAGGCAACATCTTGTTCAATGTTGGGGATATGAGGGAAATAAATTATATAAGGACTACCCTCACAAAGGAGAAAAAATGAGGACTATCCACAAGATTCAAGAGGATGAAACAATGGAATACATGGGAGGAGGCATGCCAAGGATTTATGCAACCTTGGACAACAAGCAAGTAGAATATCAATCCCCCATGATTGAAGTGGAAGGTAAGATTGATAACCAGCCCATAACAATTTTGAATGATTCTAGAGCTATCGATAGTTACATAAATGATAACATTGTTGAAATATTTCACTTATAAAGGAATAGGCATACGAAATCCTAGTTAGTTTAGTTAGCCATGGGGGCTAAGAGGAAAATCAATGAGTTGGTTAAATATTGTTTTATAGACATGAATGGACTTAACACAAAGGTAGATGTAAAAATCATACCATTGGGTTCATATGACTGTCTAATTGGAATGGATTGATAGAGTTGCGGATGCAACTTGAAGATATTTAAAAGAAGGGGTATATACGCCCAGGTGTCTCACCTTGGGGAGCCCCAATTATTTTTTTGAAGAATAACTATGGAACCTTAATGCTATGTATTAATTTTATACAGCTAAATAAGGTTACCATAAAGAACAAATATCCTTTGCCAATAATTGATGATTTGTTTGATCAAATGAAAGGTGCACGAATATTTTCGAAGATTGAATTGAGATCAGGTTATCATGAAGTAAAGATAAAAGAATAATATATTAGCAAGACAACATTTAGGACATGATATGAGAATTATGAATTCACAGTAGTGACATTGGGAATATCAAATTCCCTAGTCGTATTTATGTGTTTGATGAATGGAGTGTTTAGGGAGTACCTGAAAAATTTTGTTATTGTGTTCCTAGATGATATACTTGTCTACTCTAAGTCATAAGAGGAACATGAGAAAAATTTGAGAATGTTGTTGCAAGTTTTAAGAGAGCATAAATTGTATGCTAAACTAAGTAAGTGAATATTTTATCAATAGAAGATTCACTACTTGCTGTAATAATTTCAACAAATGGGATAACAATGGATCTTGAGAAGATATAGGCCATTAAAGGATGGTCAGTGACAAAGAATGTGACATAGGTCAAATGATTCATGGGTATTTCTGGTTATTACTAAAGATTCATAAAAATATTTTCAAAGATTTCAAGTCCAATCACTTATTTACAAAATAAGGGAGTGAAGTTTAAATGGACTTCCAAGTGTGAAAAGAGTTTTCAACATTTGAAGGAAATATTGACAAGTGCGCCAATATTGAATATTGGATATCCAGATGAATATTTTGTTGTGTGCACTGATGCATGTAAGGAAGGGCTCGAGGGAGTTCTCACTCAAAAGGATCATGTGGTATTCTATGAGTCCAAAAAATTAAAAGACCATGAGAGGAATTATGCTACATATGACTTGGAGTTAGAAGCAATTGTACACACATTAAATTTGTGGATACATTACCTTATGGTTAGGAAATTTTAGGTAAGGACATACCACTATGGTTTGAAACATTTGTTTAGACAACCAACACTAAATGCCAAACAACTTAGATGGTTGGAATTTCTGAGTGAATATGACTTTGAAACTGAGCGTATAAAGGGAAATGAAAATCAACTCCTTGATGCACTTAGTAGAAGAGTTCATGAAGTGCATGTTGCAGCCATTAGAATGCACAATAATTATCTAAAATATAATATTATTGCAACAACAAATTCAAATCAACACTATCTAAAAATAAAAGAGATATTACAGCAGTGTAAGCTTAAACAAAAAATTAATTTTTATGAGCTTAAAGAAGATGAGATTCTCATGTACAAGGGAAAAATATATGTGTGAGATTCCAATGAGATGAAAAATGCAGTGTTGAAGGAAATTCATATTGTTACATATTTTGGGAACCCAAGACATCAAAAGACATTTGCAACTATAAGAAGCCAATACTTATGGCCAAGAATGAAGAAATAAGCAGCTAATTACATAGACAAATGTCTAGAATGCAAAAAAGTGAAGATTGAACATAGACACCCAATAGTTTTACTACAACCATTGCCCATTCTAGAATGGAAGTGGGAAGTTTTCACAGTTTATTTTATTACAAAGCTTCCCAGAACAGTGAAGCAACATGATTCCATCAAGGCGATGGTGGATAAATTGAGTAAGGTAATGCATTTTATTCCAGTAAAGACTACACACAAGGAAGAAAATATTGCATAAATATATATGAAAGAAGTTTCTAGGATACATGGAGTGTGGAAGGAAATAGTTTCAAATAGAGATCCAAAGTTTACTTCCAATTTTTGGAATTTGTTTTTCAAAGGTTTTGAAATAAATTTAAATCTTAGTACATCATATCACCTAGATTCACATGGGAAAAGAGAGAGGACCAACATAATAATTGAGGATATTCTCATAATGTATGTGATGTACCAACCATCAAAGTGGGAAGATTATGTTCATTTAGTTGAGTTTTTTTACAACAATGGGTACCGAGCCTCAATGAAAATGACTCCATTTGAAGCATTGTATGGAAGAAAATGTAACACACTGGTGAGTTGGGATAATCTAACATATAGAGTAGTGGTTGGGCCAAAATTGTTAAGTGAAATGGAAGAACAAATAAAAAATATTAAACATAATTCAGAGGTTTCCCAGGATAGGCAAAAAATCTATGCAAACAAGAATAGAGTGTTTAGAGATTCAAAGTGGGAGAACGTGTGTTCTTAAAAGTGAAGGGAAAAAAAAGTTCGCTAAGATTAGGAATTTACCCAAAGTTGGTAGAGAGATATTCTGGAACTTTTTTATATATTACAAAAGATAGGGCCAATTGCATACATGCTAGAATTTCCTGCATCCATGAGAGTGCATAATCTATTTCATGTTTCATTTTTAAATAAATATGTTCCTGACCCGAACCACACAATTGATTGGAATGTGATTCAAGTGGAGCACAAAGGGGTTCCCGAGTGGAACTAGTATGCATCCTGGACTGAAACATCAAAGTGCTTAGGAACAAATCCATAGGGATGGTAAAGGTTCAATGGAATTGCTACGGTCCTGAAGATGCTACATGGGAACATGAAGAAAACATATGGGNACAATTTTTTGTCAATTTTGGAGAAAGAATAATGCAAGACTCTGTTTTGAGCAACTAGAGCTCTGGAACCACATCTCAAAGTCCTAGCCAACTGCATTGGGGACCCTGATAAATGAATGGATCATAAACAAATGGTAATTTCCTTGGGTTAGCCATGATAAATGAATGTTTTATTCCTTGGGTCGATGAGTTGATAGGAATAGGATATTATGGTTGGAACTGTTGTTGGAGTATAAAATTGTAGAATTTTATTTTCTATGTATTGTGATGTAAATTTGCATATATGTATATCAACATACATTGCATTGAGGATGGAGCAAAATTGTAGGGGAGGGGGAATGTAACATCCCCATTATAATCCCTAGTTTAAATATATGCTTAATGTGGATATAATGTGTGGCTACAACCAAAGCGATGTAATATGCAAATTGTATTTATATGTTTTAATAATAAAATATGATACTAGCTGCTCAAGGGTCATGGATAGAGATGGGGGATGAATTAATACACAAGAGAGGGGAGGGTCTAGGATAATGGCCAAGATGGGTCCAAGGGGGAATTACCCATGTATATAAATTCAACCCATTTTCCTAAATTTGTTATTGGTATATGAACCTTCTAATTTTTTGATTGATTGTTCCAAAAGCCAATCATTGAATGGATGTAAGAGGCTGGGTGCAAGTGGTCACATCACAAATTTATTGGGAACATGTGGGATGAGTACAATCAGCTTGGGGAAGTGTGTGAGTCAAGAAAGAAATCCAAAGGAAGGAAATTCATATGGGTTGGGAAAATAGTTTTACACAAGGTTTTCTTGTGCATGAGGAGCAAGGGGAGAGAAATAAAGAGAGATTAGAGTTGTTGCAACCATGGAGAAATAATTATAGAGAATATTGGAGTGCATTGGAGCTAAATACTAAAGATATAGTTTTTCAGGCATGAAGAGTGAACTCTTGTGTGAGTTTCACTAAATGAGAAATTGTTTGTTGTTGTTGCTGGTAGTTTTTCCTGGTAACAAAATCCTTTGAGTTCCCAACTGAGATATTCCTAGCTACATGTGTCAGAGAGACCCTGATAAATGAATGAGACAACTGAGGCATCGATATCATTTAAGGGGTACATTCGTTGGGTTTGGTAGGTCAAGGGGAAGAGAGCTGGAGAAAAAATGGGATAGCTATAGGCGAATACTAGTGGGTTGTGAGTTTTCTAATATGTGATTGGATAGTGAGAGACCACCCTATTATGTGGATTAATAGCCTCATCTTGGGGGTGACTGACTATTGATATTTGGAATAGTCAATCTATGGTTGGGTGCAACATCCATCCCAGGTAGTTGGTTGCACAACAGTTTTAAAATATAAGTGTTTGATTTGTTTTTGTCTTGTATTTATGAGTTGAATTGTGGTGCATGAAATCTGTGTATTTGAGAATGGTTTATATGTTGTTGTAATAAATTTTATTAGATGAATTCATGTCTAATTTAGAGTGTTGTAGATGCATGTAACTAATTGTAATAGACAACAGTTAAATCTAGTTGTAATTCATAGATGAAAGCTACGGGTAATTAATTAGTTAGTAAAAATTTCATTTTTATGAGTATTCCAAACCATAATGTCCCTTGGTGGGGCCCGGGAATGTTACAATTTCACTCAAATACTTGAACTCATGTTTTTCTACTATCCAATGGTCCTTCCTTCACTTCACCATGAACCGACTCAATCTATTCATTAGAAAATATATATAGGGCCTGGTGTTAACCAAATACATCAAAGAACCTATTAGCTTCTTGTACAATGTGGGATCCACCAACTCTAGATATGAATTTGTCACTTTCTTCATATTAGTGATCATGGGTGTAGCCATAGGTTTGCATTCCTCCATCTAAAACCTCTGAAGGTTCTAAACTACATAGTTTCCATACCAAAACATTTCCCTGGGTCTATGCTAAACCTCAAAAAAAAAGAAGTAATTCACTAGGATGATTTCCACAATAGATGGAAACCAAATAGTGGAAGCACAAAAATTAATTTCACACAACACATGTAATTACTCCTTCTAAAGTAGCTTTTTGTTGCTTCGAAAAAATTACAAGGAAACCACCACAAACTTCCCAAAATCAACACTACATCGATACCAAAAAACACCTCAAATTGAGTGGAACAACCTCTTGGGAGAGTACAACCTATTCTATAGCTATATCACATATCTTTACTGATTGTATGGACACCGGTATGGATCTATCCATATGACTATACAAATCCATACGATTGTACTAAATTGTTGCACAAAACTATGTGTTGTGGTTTCCTACTCTCTCTCCATCTCTATCAGTCAACTTGATTAACTGATCAAGTGTTAAAGTGTTTCTAAACTATATATCTTGACCTACCTTTATAGTTTCAGCTCAAACCAAAACCCTAATATATTTCTAAAATTACACCTAGTTTAAGTCATACATGCTTGAAATACATTTTTTAGACTCGACTGCTAAAAATACGACTTTCAATTTTAACTAAAGTGAACTACAAAATAGAAATCACTTTTAGAAAATATAGGCACTTTTTGAAAAATAGAATTACTTTTTGAAAAATTACTTTTCGAAAATATGTCAAACTACTTCTCACAAATTCACATAAAACCTATGTAGAAGTTCTTGTCCGAGCTATAATTCTCAACACTCCCTCTTAGTGAGGAATGCAATTTTCACCAATCTAAGTTTGTGTTGAAGTTACTTCACACACACCTAGGATTTGTTTCTCCTAAATTTTTTCCTATGTTAGTTAGTCATTATTCAGTCTCCTATATTTAAGGAAGAGTATTCCTTTAGGAAGAATATTCTCTTCAGTTTTCACTTCATTTTGATCAGTTGAGTGGAGTCTAGATGCTACATTGGGATTATCACCATGCAACATTGGGATCATCACCATATAATGTGCATTGTCCTTAGGATCATCACTATCTAATGCTCATTTTCCTTGGTATCATCACCAGACTAGCACATAACTCACGATTCCAATATCTCTTCTTCAACTCACATTGTTTCAGTTTGAAGTACCGTAGTGTTCTACACAGGTACATCCAAACATAAATGGATTTCTTGGACATCTCCTCACCGGGAGTTTCTTATCGATATGCAGTCAAAATTGAGCAGAAATTCAAGCAACATAGTAAGTGGGAGAAGCATGGACAAATAAAGGAAGGCCAACCTCAAGAGAGCCAGTCCCAGATATAGGAAAAAAAGGGTAATGGAAAGTCTAAGAAAGATATCGAAAAGTGGTGTGAGTTCCACAACAACCCTTGGCACAATGTTGATGAATGTCGCTCAATACAATCATTGGTGGTTGAGCTCAAAGACAAAGAGTTGAACCACGAATTGGACCTTGATTTAGAAAATAATAAAAGGAGACAGATCATTGATGCATAACCCATTGCTACGGTCGCAACTGCAACAATCTAACTAGAAGAGGATCTTGAGGAGGGGGAGTGAATCTTCCATTCACAGATGTGGGTGAAGGGGACCCCATTGCATTTTATTTTTGATAGTGGAAGCGACAAGATCATTTGAGTAGAGGTTGTCAAGCAGTTGGATTTTCCAACAATGCCACACCCACAACCATACAACATCAGGTGGCATCACTAGGGTCAAGATCTTCATGTCAGCCAACAGTGTCGCATGTCCTATGACATCAAGCCCTTCAAGGATGAGGTATTGTGTGATTTTTCCTCACTGGAAGTTTGTGATTTTCTATTAGGGAAACCATATATGTGGAGGCGTCATGTTGTTTATGAGTCTCAACCTCGTAGAGTCATGATTACTCTGGGGGGTCAACTATACCGAATACCATAGGTAGTTTCCACTATTTTCCCACCAAAATAATGCCACAAAGTAATCTCTCATAATGAAAAGTTTATCCTCTTCGCAATTCGATCAGAAGTTGAATAAAATGACATTGCAACCACTGCAACCTCATCCCAAGACCTTTCTATCCAGGAGAAGCAAATCGACAATATTGTAGACGAGTACCAAGATGTTCTTGTTACACCTACTGGGGTGCCTCCACACTACATAGTCAAGAAAGGTTATAACAAAACTCTTCATACTCTTCATACTACATCTTCACCGATAGATTCCTCCCACACTTAGGTAGATCATTTAGCTAGATTGGTTGAATGGATCCAACCCCTCCAGCAACAGGCTCGTGACAACCTTCAACAAGCTAAGAAGGACAACTTCTTCAGCAAGGAAATAAATGTACCAAGCTTTAGATTTAGCAGAAGTTTCCTCGTCTCCCAAGGGAACTTGACGCAATGGGGACCATTGCTTCCTAAGGGGGGAGGAATGATCGAGATGGATCTTAGTGGCCATCCACCTCTTCAACTGAATCACCATTTTGAGCATGTGGTTTTGATAAACCATGATATTCACCCTTTTGATGGGGAATGGAATGTAATGTCATCTTCATTTGTTAATTATAGACATCATTTAATGATTTCCTAGTGGTCTTATGTACATGCCTACAACATAGCGTTAATGCAATGGATCTCATTAGAACTCTGCAGTTAAGCGCGCTCAGGATAGAGTAGTACCTGGATGGGTGACCACCTAGGAAGTCCTAGTGTTTTACATGCCTATGGCGTTTTGTAAACTTAGTCCAATTTATCCCACATGCATCATGGGAATTGTTCTCCTCTCACCCTCTCATATATAATTGAGGTGAAAGAGGCCCTTTAAGCATGTGATGGTGAATGAAACATGAAATCTAACATAGAATTAGATTTATCCTTTGCTTGAGGGTTTCATAGGATTTAAAAAGGGAAATTTAACATAGAATTAGATTTATCCTTCCTTGAGGGTTTCATAGGGTTTAAAAAGGGTTTTGATATTCTCATAATCAAATCTGCAAATATAAAAAAAAAACAAAATGTAAAACGTTTATACTACGGCATGTTTCATGTATTACATGAAGAAAGCCATTGATGACATCATCGAGGTTGCTTTTAAGGAATGATCCTCCTTTATGGAATCTCATGCTGAAGTAAGTTTGACGATTTGTTTAGGGTTAAGCGGACAAAAAAGGACGGTTTGGAAGTGTTTCCATATAACACTGAAACAACACACGGTCAAATAAACATGGGCGGAGATCCCGCCACGGCAATCATTCAATGATCCATCCATTACCGTGCCTGGCTGGCTTAACCAACCTTGTTTTAAGGGAAAAAATCGAGTAGACCAATGCTCAGCGACAATTCAAAACCATTGTGGAGCGTGTAATTTGCAACTCGAACTTTTAAGAAAGGCAAAGTCAAAATCTATAACGATATTATTATGTTTTTGTTGCTTGCGTAACGCGTCCGGATTTTAACCGGGAATAGCGGGACAAATTTAATGAAAAGTAAAAATTCTCTTAAATTCGATATATATTTCCACATTATTAATTAGAATTTTGGCCAAAGTTTTGATTCATTTTACAAAACATTGGACCCAATAAATGGATCCCAATAAAACAACTCAATGAAAAGGTTTAATCTCACTCCTTTAAATAATACCCGTTTGAGATCATACCCTCCATCTCAAACTCGCTCCTAATAATACCCTATTTCTAAGATCGATCTCGAACTCGCTCCTAATAATACCCTATTTCTAAGATCGATCCCTCTATCTCCTGACCTCTTTTGCTTGCTCAGAATAAGCGGGAAGGAAAAAATTATGGGCAACTATGTGTGCTGCATGGAGTGGGCATGAAGGAGGAGGAAACCATCGAACTGGTTAGCTCAGACGGCACCGTTCAAATGCTTCAAAAACCCGTCCGCGCCATTTAGTCTGCCACTCGCAGTTATTGTACATCAGGCAGAAGACTCCCGCACTTTCTCCAAACGACCAACTAGAGGTGGGAAGTAAGTATTTCCTTCTGCCATCTCAATTTTTCCAGTCTGAGTTAACGCTCATATTGCTGGCTTCCTTCATATCGCCACAGCCCTCAGAATATCAGCCTCTCTGCGCAGTATCGAACGTCCGTCTGCTTTCTGCCGGCTGTTTGAGATAGAGAAGAGCGACGTGGGCGGAGTCCGTGGAGTTTATTACAAAGCTTATGGAAGGCCGGAGGCCTAACGTTGATGAATGCGATAGGCATGCGGTGGGCAGCTATT